>LPNX010804205.1:338009-436013 GCA_001517045.1 Pseudotsuga menziesii
GACTATGAAAAAACCTAATTCATATTGTCCTTAGTACAATTTAGAATCACCACAAGCAATATATTTCAGGAGAATGCATGAAGGTGGTCATTCATTGGATTGATGACATTCCCATAGATGTCCCTCATCTATTGGCTAAGAAATTGCAATTTGCAATGTAGGAGAGAAAAAATAGGAGAGTGAAGTTCAGTTAAGTTGGAACAATTCAAAACATTATTGACTTATATAGACCCACTATCGTACGATTGAATGATTTTAAAAGAACATACATTAGAAGGCTTAAAGTGAAAAAAAATAAAGAAGTTCCTCGGCAATATCCAAAAAATAATGTGGAAGGAGTTGTTGGTTGCTCAACTTCAGAAGTACATGAATAGGATTTGGACAAATATATAGAAGGTATGGGAAGTAGCACTGGTTTAGAAAAATGGAAATCTTACATGGAGGTGAAATGACATAAAATCAGAGGCAAGATTTAGCAGGTTGTGTGTGTTGTGAACAAGAGCACAATGATGATGATATGAAAGAAAATCATAGGTAGGATTTTGTGGATTGTAGAAAACATCTCGGTGATGATGATATTCCTTCTTATTTATATATTCAATTTGATAGGATCACACCTCTAAAGTTGGCACTTCAACAAATTACCTCTAACAGATTTGATTCAAACGCTACAAAATATTTGTTTGATGGTGGATTTGTTTTCTCTCTTTTTGATAAGATGTTGCATTTCAAAGAATTAAATTCCATGGAGGAGGATTCCTCTATAAAGATCTCTAACCTATGTGCAAATAAGGATATGAAAATTCTTGATCTGTTACAGAATACTGCAATATTATAGATCTGTTACAGAATACTGCAATATTATAGAAAACAATTGTGCAGATTGGAGAAAAATCAAGATGTACAATAGAAAGCAAAGACAAAGATATTGAAGGTGTGTCTAAAGAAGTAGATAGAATATATAATAATAAGAAGGAATATGAATATGCCATTAAAAATCTCAAGGATTTGTATAAATTATATGAAGAGGACATATAGAGAATTCAAGATGAGTTGAAAAAGTGGCCTGAGGTTTTGAATGTACCACCTATAAACACTATGGTGGGTTAGGAAGAAAAACTTATGAATGATATGAATCAGAAACTACAGAGAAGAGTACATGAAACATCTATATGAGATTGAAAAATATAAGAAAAGAGAGGAAAAGATGAAGAAAATGATTCATAACAAAGATCAAAAGTTGAAAGACAAATATATACAGAGGATTTCTGAAAAAGTATACGCTAAAAAGATGAAAGAGGAGAAGGATATGAAATTGATAAGGTAAATATTATAGGTATGGATTATGCGTAAAAGTATGATAATATTGCACACAAACAATTCTTAATATAGTATTAGAGGTCATTACAAATGTGAGAGAAGACAATGGAGGATGTTATTGCAGCAATAGAATTTGGTGGAGATGACGAGCAACAATTACTTAAGTTCAATGCTTCCTTAAAAATGTGAGAGAAGACCTTGATGGAAGATATTACAATAATGAATGCTGGACGTGGTATTTTCATCCCAACAACAATGCTGGAAGCATTGAGGAAGGAGGATCTCAGTGATGCAGGAGCATCCAACTCATATTTTGTTGACAGATGAGTCAACATTACATGTAATCACTTCTAGAAGGATTTGGTTCGATGCTACTGGATATGATTAGTTTTAATTTGTAATAAGTGGAAATATGCAATTATTCTCCTTGAACCCTACGAGGAATTCTTCATGGATAGATATTTGTTGATAGGATCTGATAGGTTTGTTGAGTGTTATAAGAAGAATTGAATGTAATAGATAGGATATGATAGCAGAGAGAGAGAGGGGTAAGAGTGCAGAGACTATGTGTAATTATATTTCTGGTTAAATTGAAGTAAGAACAGAGTTATTCTGCAAGTCAATTGAGTGATTATGCCTTCATTTCATTCTCCAGGAGTATTGCTATAATTTCTCTGTGTGTATGTGTATGTTTGGATTCCAGAATTTGATATAAGTAGAAGAGGTGAAATTGCATGTGAGAAGCTTTAGAGGAGAGAATGATCAATTAGCAAAGATTACAGAGCTTTAAAGGGACAGATTTATGACTAAGATCGACATATCTAGGGATGAGATTGATTTCATTGAAGGAAACAATGCCTGAGATAAGTGCTGAGAACCAGAATTGATCATGGAATAATCCTTTTTGATCAACGATGAAGATCAATCTTGGAGAAGATCGACGACGACAAAGTATTCTGCTGGGTGAAAGTGAGGAGAGGTTAACACAATTGATGTACGTGAAATTTTTATAAAATTTACTTTATCATATTTTAAGTCCACCGTTGATTTGGTGGGGACACAGATCCAACGGTCCAAAAGGATTCCGCTAATTTAACAAGTGAGTCCATTAAAATTTTGAATGGATGCGGAATTTCGTTATTAAACAGAATTTGTTAAGTGTTTGAGAACTGAAATACAATGTGGACAACATATCAGCTCTGTTTAGTTGTTGATTAGATTAGGAAAATCGTGTTGACTAGACTTGTTACTCTTACTTGGCATCAGGTTTGGTATTAGAGATTGGATGAAGATGCCACCAAGATGCGAACGAGCACATTGGGTTCCTGTAGGACGTGGTCGAGGAAGACAACCTGCAGAGACATGAGAATACTGGAAGAAAGACTAGAAGCTATGGAAAGGAAGAACCATTCAGAAAATTTAGATAATAGTGATGAAGAAGCATATTCCTCTAGTGAAGAAGAATAATATCCCAAAGGAGTCAGAGTTTTAAAGATGTTGATGTAGGTCATTAGCAAACCAAGAGTGGAGGTACCTATGTATGAAGGTAAATTAAATGTTGAAGAACTCATGGATTGGATTAATGCTCTGAATACATATTTTCATTTTGAAGAAATTGAAGACAAGATGAAATTAATATATGCAGCTACTAGAATGAAGGGACATGCAGCCATCTGGTGGGATGAGCTCCAGATCCATCGAGAAAGAAGAGGTAAGTCAAAAATAAAATCTTGGGATAAGATACTATGTAATATTAAGAGTCAGTTTATTCCTAAGGACTATCAATTGAATCTTATCGGACAATTACATAACCTTATATAGAATACCATGACTGTAAAAGAATACACAGAGGAATTTTTTAGACTGAGCATTAGAGCTGGACACACACATGGAGGTCTATAAATAGTAGCTAGGTATATCAATGGATTAAGGTATGATATACATGAAGAACCAAATTTATTAAATCTGAAAACTGTAGAAGATGCATATCAAGTAGCTTCAAAGGTAGAAGAGAAATGGTTAAGAAAAATTAATTAGAAAAACAGAGGGAAGAATATAGTAAGAGGAAGAGGATCTCCTAGCAGTGGAGATAGGAATTTCAAAGATGGAGTTGAGGGTTCTAGAAATCAGTCATCCTAGAGAGGAGGATTCATAGGAGGAAGAGGAATAGGTAGAAACAAAGAGGTAAAGTGTTATGCTTGTGGATAGATTGGACATATGTCTTGGAATTGTCCAAGAAATCAGTCTTCAAATCAAAGAAATGTGAATGTTGCAGAGGCTCAAGAAGAGTCAAAAGAAGAAACAAAGATGAATAACCCTACAGAGGAAGGATAATCTCTTATGTTGAAGAGAGTCTTGGTAAAAACATAGAAACAAGTACATGAACTAGCTCAAAGGAAAATTTTGTTCAAAACAAGGTGTAAGTCACAAGGTAAGTGTTGTAAAATGGTTATTTACAGTGGTAGTACAGATAATTTGGTTTCCACTGAGATGGTATAGAAGCTGGGATTGAAGAGGATCAAGCATCCCACTCCCTACAAAGTGTCATGGTTGTAGAAAGGACATCAGCTTTTGGTGAATGAGGAGTGTAATGTGGAATTCCAGATTGGTACTTACAAAAATGAAATATTATGTGACATAATCCCTATGGATGTGTGCCATATACTCTTAGGGAGGCCATGGCAGTATGACAGGAAAATTGTTCATGATGGAAGAAAAATACTTATTCTCTGGAGAAGATGGGAAAAGACATACTTTATCACCCTTGGAAGATGAAGTAGTTCAGGAAGGTTCAGGATCAAACATTTTGTTGATGTCTGGAAAATAAATGTTTCAAGAAGTTTAGAAAGAGGAGGATTTACATTTTTCCCTTGTTCGTAAGCCAAAGGTAATTTTAACTTCTACGAATTTAGATGATTTTCCTGTTGAAGTTAAAAATTTTCTTGATGCGTGTGCTGACATTACTGTGGATGAGTTTCCAAATGATTTACCCCCTATAAGAAGTATTAGTCATCACATTGAATTAATACCTGGTGCAAGTTTACCTAATAAAGAAACATATAGATTAACTCCTCAAGAAAATGAAGAAATCAAACAGTAGGTACATGAGATGTTGGAGAAAGGATTGGTAAAAGAAAGCTTGAGTTCTTATGTAGTACCCATTGTACTTAGTCCAAAGAAATATGGAGGGTGGAGGATGTGCACTGACTCCAGGGAAATCAACAAGATCACTATCAGGTATAGATTCTCTTTACCTAGAATTGATGATCTGATAGACTGTTTAAGTGGTTCAAAATATTTTTCCAAAATAGATTTGAAAGGGGGATATCATTAGCAGGGATGATTTTAAGAACCCCCCTATATTTATATGTATAAAAATTGGGCGAATCTCTCCGATATATAGGAAAATTTGAAGGTGATTTTATCAATAATATAATATGTATATATAAAAAATTTGGTGAATATTTCATTTTATTATATAATGTTGTAAAATCTTGGTGAATCTTTCATTTTATTATATAATGTTGTAAAAACTTGGCGAATATTTAACTTCATTATAAAAAATTGTAAAAACTGGTGAATCTTTCACTGATTTACAGAATATTGTCAAAATAAAAGAATAACAACATTACTCAAATAACATGAATCACATCATCAACAACAGAACATGTAGACTCACAAGTCACAACAGGAAGGTGTCAGTGAAACACAACTGCATTGACTAGATTTAGGGCAAGTGGGGACTCCACTTGTTATCTCATCCCTTAATGGTCCAACGGACATGTGGGGACCTGAATCTTGACAAACTGATAAACTGATAGAATCATACATTATGCTTGATCTTGGCCTCCACTAGCTAATTATGGTTATGGAGGCTAATACAATTACACATTGTAATTATGCCAATTGATTATTGCATTAGATTAATGTTGGCCTCATGCCAATAGGTACCCTACCCTCAATGCATAGGAACCTAGTGCATAGACCATTTTTCTCTTCGCTTAGCTATGTAGAGCTCATTTATTTTTTTAAATAACGATAAGTATTAATAAAGAAAATATACAATCAACATAAAAAAAAGGGAAGACAATTAATTCATGCAACTAAAAGGTAATAAAAACATCTTTTATCAAACCCTGAATTAATGGAAATCGACTAAAACCAATCTTGATTCAAGCTACAACAAAGGGTTAAATCAAGCATAGAATGAGAACTAGAATCATTCAAAGGAATTAACACAATATTTAACCAAAATACACACAAACTTCAAAAATCAACAAAATGCTTCAAAGAAAGCAATAAACAAACCATACAAATTTGTCAAGATATTTGTGCTAAACACCAACATGGTTTCATGTACTTGAATGAGAAAATTCTTTCTTAGCGAAAGTGTTGTCAAATTAGTTATTTATCATTTAATGTTAGGAAACTATCTATGTGAAGAGATAGTTGCTTGGACTATCTTTCTCAAATTCTAGCGTCATTTCCTATCAGATACAAGAAAGAGACAATGTAAGAGATAAATATCAAACCATGAATCTTAAAATAAGCTGCATGAAGGTAATGTAGCTCAAATCATCAATGTTACAAAAAAAAGTATAATGTAGAATCTATTTTTACCTAAAACATAACCTCAAATTCATATATGGAGTTGGGGTTAGGTTTGAGTTCTGCTTTTAGCTTTTTATAGGAGCTACTTTTGGGATCCCACTTTGTATTGTTATCAAGGTACTGCACAGTCCTGTTGACCTACTTTTGGGATCATTTGTTGGACATTAATAAAATAATCTTATCTTATCATAATTCTTTTTGTTACCTTCATCATATGCTTAATGTGTTACTTTCAATATATGCTTAATGTACATATTGTGTGCCAGTCAACTGTTAGATTACCACAAGGTTAGTTAAGCACACAAAGTCTACACCACCATTTTTAGATTGGGTACCATCATCAAAATGGGGGCAAGTGCCCAAACGTTTCCCAAGGATTTATTTCTAAGGAAAAAAAACACCAATGTTCCACCAAGTTTCTGGGATGTGCAAATTTGGGAGCAAGGGACCACATCCAAGGGGACATGTGGAATCACCCCACAAAATATATGGAACATTGAAGTCTCCAACATAGGAGGCCATCCCAAATACTAAAAAGATTTAAAATATGAGAATTGAAACGTTAACCATTAAAATTATTACATAACATCAATTTAAGCTTATCCAATTGGAAAAAGCACACCCAACTGCTAATATCCAGCACACAATAGCAAGAGAACAAGTCTAGAAGTACCCTGTTTTGAGCATTTTCTTCCAGCAGTGCTAGACCCTGTTCTGAGTATTTTCTCCCAGTTGCAACGTCACAACCAACGGCCACGTAATAGTAAATGTTTGAGGTATTTATTGTACAGCAGCAGAAAATAATTAAGTATTTACTATTCATTGTACCCACAATATCCAACAAGAGACTATGGAAAATACTTGAGGTATTAAGTTTTAACTTTTAACTATGGCCACAACAATAAATATCCAGTAGCAAGGTTTCTATGATTCCAACAGTCCACAACATCTAGCAGCAAGAATTATGTTTCACAGCATCCGGGAGTCACAGGCAGAAGGTCTCAACTCTCCCTCACATGTTCTCCCTCACACTGCCATGCCCACATAGCCTCACTGCTCACACAAGTTAAAAGACAGTGCACAGAACTCACTCAACCATAGTCTCTTTCATGGCACCATAGCAGCACAAGACCCCTGACATAGCAGAAACTTAGAAATCTCATGGTGACAGCATCGGTGAATGATGGGTAGTAGCAGAGAACTCACAGGAGGCTAAGAGAATTCAACATTACGTTAAAATGTATAATTTATACATTGTCAAAATTGGTCAATACGAATGCAGGAGCAAGGCTTTTTAGGTAGGAATATTTATGTTTTTGGAAGCATTCCCCTCAAAAGGGAAGGTGGGGTACATCCCCCTTGGTGTATCCCCATGCCATGAGCGTGGGAAGCACGTCCCCTACCCTTGGGGACACATCCCCGTATAACACTGAGAAGCACTAATCTAAAATCACCTTATACTACCGAATTTATTAGGACAGTCAGTGAAATGTTTGCAGTATATATCCAAGACATGAAAATATATATCTACCTTCTAATATATCCATTCAGAACTTCACTTGCATGATAAAAACTTTAAAAAATGGGATTTTTTCAGCACCTAGTCCTAGAACATGAACAATAGCACCTGAACCTTCCTAAATTGCTTTTATTGTTGCTCCCTGCCTTCCAATTAAACTACCAGCCTATGTGCCAGCCACAAGCAACTGAGTTGAAGTCATTCCACTACCACCCTGCTAAGCTCAACCCAATTACCCTATGCCATCTGGACCTCCTTCTATAATTCGCTTATGAACCTTGAGTATCCCATCCATAGCTGGAGAAATTGGTGCTTCCGGTTCTTTTTTTGCCGAAGCCATAACCTGTGACAAGAGATAATAATGAATTTATTTAAGGTGAAATCAGAATAAAATATTTTGAATCATAGAATTAGAAAAACAAAAAACCCAAGAACATACAAAATTTTGAAGCCAACAATCTATGTAAAGATACAATCCCTCATTGTTGAAATACAAAAACAACACATATGTGCAAGAATGTACAATAATTAGATTGTTATCATATGCCAGATACAATAGAAGAAATGCTTGGAAACTTGTTTTTTGAAAAAACACAGAGTACTATAGGAAACACCTCCAAGGTTTAGAAATAGAAGGTCTAAGGATTTTGAAAACATCTGATGCAATGGAAAACTCAAATTCCCTTGATTGGATCAAATAACACCTCTATGATACTCTTTGTAGGATAATGTATAGGTTTGTCAAATATAAACTTTGATTTAGCATCAATTTGGTAGTTCCCATTACTTGGAAAGACTAGATGATATGCAGGCAGACTTGAACAGTTCTTATGCAGCAGTTTTGATAAAGTATTCCATTTATTTTAGAAAATAAAGAACACAATTTAACAAGAAGACCAAACATCAAGGATTAAAATAAAGCTTACAGTGCGTTGAGGAGTGCCTTGAATTCCTTCTAAAATCTTAATGCGTGATCTGGTCTCTTCACACATCTTTTTCACAAATTCTCCCTTGTGACCAATAATTCCACCAACCTTTTGAACATGAACAAGCAGCCAAAATACATTATCCCTAGGCCATCCTGGCCATTTCTTATCTGTTAATCCAGCACCAATTTCATCTTCTCATCCCCTTTTCTGAGGAAGGCTAGTATTTCTGGCCATTCCAATCATGCTTGATTGCTCTTGCATGGTTTCCATTGATGCCATTTCCATGTTTCTTGGCTGAGCTGAATCAAACAATGTAAGCAATTAATCCAGTAGATCTTGTTCTGTGTGAGATAGAATGGCTATACAATGCATGTATCCTTCTTTTTTCTTTTTCTTTTTCCTGTTTCTTTCTTTCTTCCATTTTTATGTACTGGTTGTGATGGCTAGGTTGGCTAGGAAGGGATGGTGTATGGGAAAACAAGGGCAAATAATTAACAATTGAAGAACATATCACCGTAGAACCGAAGGGAAATATAAACAAAAAAAAAATACTGATTTGTGCTAAATAATAAACTGCCAACCATCCTATGTTAGGAACAAAGGATATAACTCAAAGGTGCAGATCACAAAAGCAATTAGCTAAAAATTTGACAGAAGCAGGATATATAGTCACACAATGCAAAATAAATCATATTCTACAACTTCTTAAATAATTGACATTAAATCTCATATTTACCACCAATAACAATCCATGTACATAAGCACTTCAAAGACACTACTGGGCTCAAAGCAGAGATGAAAACCTCGAAGTAGAAAAAATGCCTCTTGCAAAAGACTAAAAGTACAAAACCAGTCTACATAATCCTAGATTTCATCTGTTCTATAGACTTGTGAAGATGAAGGCTTATGGGGGCTGAGAAGGAGAAAGCAAGGTAAACAACCAATACACAAGCAATGACAACCAACATAAAATATGTGCATCCAATGTGCAGCCAAAAGCATACAAAGTGTTGAGATTTGCTAGAGATTAGGGTTTTTGATGTTATAGAATTTATTGAGCCCCAACAGTTGTTATGCTGAATTCATTGGCTATCGTTTCATATTCTCATTTGTCGTTATTGGACCGTGTGGCAGTTGCATTGGTGGAATTAGCAGCTCTCCTAGCCTCCCATAAGGCATGCAAAGGGGAGCATGATAATAACCACCACACAATATTGTCATTTTGACTAATTCTCAAGGAGGAACCATGCAAAGATCAAGTGCTAGCAATCATGATGTTCAAATTTAAATTCATGTCCATGTAGGTTGTTGAGTCTTCTCTCCTTGCAATCCAAGCAAAATTAACAACTCATTTTATAGCCCACAATGCACATGGATATAAATTCCACTCATATATAATCTCAGTAGCACTATTGTCACCATTACAATCAAAACAGCTTATGTTTTCTCTCAACAACAAACTCATTCATTGGCAACATCTGTGTTCTCACTGCCTTGCACATCACACCAGTTCCCAACACAATATCATATTTCCATGCCATTGTTAAACTTTACATCATATTTCAGATCTGCACTCGCAAATGAAACCTACGGGTCCTAAATTTTGGAGCTTAGTTTACACCTATCAAAGCCTAGATCTGCATATACTAAAACTTCTATAAATTAAGTTTAGAAGGGAAAACAATGTACTTTGTGTTAATTGAAAATAGCAGATAGAAGGAAGCTAAATATATATTTGTGCAATATGGAAATTACAAACAGTAATACAAACTCTAACAGCAATCACAACTACTCACTATTATTCAGAAAAGAATATTACAACATCTAGTACACAGGTTTCTTACACTTGCTCTCACTACAACACACACTAAAATTGTCTCTCAAGATGCTTACTAATACACCCCTCATTATTTTATTGACTAAGAGAAAGAGTTACCAAATGGGAGATGACTCTAGTGGAGCACCCCACTTGAACTCATACATAGATCCCACTGTCTAGCAATAAAGCACACCTAGTTTCCTAGGTAAGTGGAGACCAGGGTGTCTTTGTTTGGCAATTTTGGTGTCTGTTGAAATGGGTTGTAACAAATTCTCTTATTAGATTTGGTGTAGATAAGGTGTCAAGAGTAAGCTTCATAGACAAATAGAGTAAGCTTCATTTTAAGGTATTAATGGCTATGCCAAGAAATGGACTCTTTGTCTCCTGGTAATAAATAATTTTTTCTAAGAATTGTTCGTGGATGAGATATGGGAACATGTATAGGATTCCAATGACAATAAGCATGATGAAAGGAAAAACAAGAAAGAGGAGCAAGCACCATAAAGACAAGTTTCAGATAAACATGAACAACCTACAACAGATCCAAGGTGATGTTCAATATCAATATGGACATATAGGTTGTTTAGTTTTCATGACACCTTAGACAAAGACATCAATGCTTTCCACATGAGAGCAAGGGAATGGTATTTGTGGAATTTTCTTGAGCAAGTTAAGATCATTAATGATAACTATATATATCCATGAGTTGCAAAGTTTATGAAGAATATGCCACTTTTCCCTATGATGCTTTACCTTGACTAATATAAATAGTTGAAGATTAAAACAAAGCCGAGGATATCATAGAAGTTGCTAAAGCTTCCCTGGATCAAGACATATATGCCATTCATGTGATAAATATAGAGCAGTTTGCATAGAGGTTATAAAACTTTTTGAGTATTGGAAGAAGCTCAATTTTTATCTTATGTAATACCATCACATATAGGATAATTGGAGATATTTAGGACAATTTTATAAGGTTGTTTAAGTCTCTTTCATACAGCAAGTAGGCAAGCGATTAACACTCCAAGTGTGGAATTCCTTTAGCACTTTAAGCAGGCCAGTAGACAGGCCACATTAACAATAGTAGTCACAAGTGTTTGTGTGGCTTTTTAAGGCATTTTTGGAAAATGTTAGTGGTAGAATTGTAAGTAGACTTTCTAGCATATCATGTAGAAGATGCAGACTGTGTTGGATACCATTCCTGAAGGATTTTGCACAATGTCTTTGCTGAAAATTGTAATTGAGCACTCTCATCGCACTAAAAACATGCACCTCTAGGAAACAAGAAAATATGTTGTAGAATCTATGGAAATAAAAAAAATCAGGTTTACAGTTAGTGTATTTTCCGAGTTCTCCAAATCTACATACATAGTATAAACTCAAGAGAGAATATGAAATATATGCAGTTGTAATATTTATAGTAGAAACCAGCTATGTGCATGGCTAAAGAGTGAAAGAGAGAGAAATATAACAGGTTGATTTACCTTATGGAGAATGGTCCATGTTCCATGGTATTACAAGGCTAAGAATATTGATATCAGGAGCAGGTTCGTACCTCTTCCAATGAGTATATACACCTCAATTATAAAGTAATGCAATATTACAAGGGTGTATCCAAATTTCATGAGTGAATAGTGTGAAGACTAAGTTTATACAGGAGTATTCCCATTTTCATGAGAGAATAGTGGAAGGCCCAGTTTGCATGGGTGTATCCCAATTTGCATGATTAGTGGAAGATCCGGTATGCACAGGAATATTCCAGTTTGCATGAGAGATGAAAATGAAAACCTAGTTTGCATGGGCATACCTTACAAGTCGGTGATATGGAATATGGAAGATTGCAAGAAGTCTCAGAATTTCCATTAAGATTCTCCATTCCTCTACTCGAGACAACATGCACATGCAATCACACCTAGGACATAAATATTTGATTTCAACATTTTCTCTGCTTGGGGTTTCTTTGTCAAGTTTAAAGGTGCCTAAAGTGAGACCATTTAGACCTATACAAGTTTCAATCAAGAGTGTAGGAAATTTCATTTTAAATTGTGTTTCCTAAATATATCTATATAGTTTGTAACTCTCTCTCAAACCCTCTTTATCCATTTATCTTGAAATGAGTTTGAAATTGGCATTCCATTATCTTTGTACAAATGGACCTCTTTCCAACTTGCAAACAACAAGAGAAAATTTCATGGGGCTTTTCAAGCAAAGGATTAGTGAAGGAACTTGGAATCAATCTTTTCAAAATGTCCCTAAAACTAAAATAAATCAAAACCCTGGGGAGAATGGTTCATGGATTTTTGGCACAGTATCAAAACGCTAGTGTTTATAACTTGATTGAAGAAATAATAGTATCTTTCACTAGTAGCCAATATTTGACAAAAGAATAAATGTCGTTAAATTGATCTAGCTACCCAACTATTGCAGCCCCCGAAATATCATCCATATGAAAGGTAATAGAAGGATGTGCCAACAAATATACATTTGACTCACAAAGTATATCTATCAAGATGGAGTTAATAATCAGCTGGATTCATAGCTGGTATGAAAACGTTGTAAAAGGCTTGGACAAATGTAGGTACAAGTAGCTCTATTGACCAAATGTTATGCCCTTGAGCTCCACGGTGTTAACTACCACATGGCACAATGCAAGTAAAATCATTTTCAGTGGAGTAATGTGTAGAAAATGTTAATAGGTATCCTAAGCACTATGTAATCTTTTTTAGTCACTTTTTTCTAGTAATGTTCCATTGCTTTTGGGAATGGAAACCAAATGGGATTCACTTTGGTAACCAAATGAAAGCACTTCTTGATTGTACCCATAAATAGTTTGAAGCAGAATAGTTCAGCAATGGAAACATTCATTAGATCTAGGCAGTTTTGTGAGTCATGGCCTATTCGTCTCACATTATGGGCATACTCCAGTCTTTAATTAGCAACAATTAGCACTGTTATGGACCTTGGACAGCACTAAGAAGCACCTTTGGTTAAATATGGGCACATTGGGAACAAGTTTGTGGAAGGAAACATAAGTAAAATCTATTTATTCTGAATTATGGGAAGCAAGCAACCTAATTCTTGTAGCAACACTCCATGTTAGGTTGTTTCCTAGCATTTTTGCACATTCTAGACAGTTCTGGGTATGTTTTAACCATGTCTCAACCCCCCAAACAGCAACAAGATCAGTCCTGGGTATAATGTGGGCATCTTCCTTGTACTGGCAGCCATGATTTAGCATCAACCAGCAACAAGAAGTCTGGTCAATCTGCAAGTAAAGAACAACAATAAAGATCTTAATTTCTCCACATTCTGGGCAGATCTTGAGTGAATTTAGGGTTGTCCCTGATCCCAAGCAGAGTTAAGTCCAAGTCTGGTCCAATTCTAAGTAGATATAGCAAGTCTAAGCATCCCGGTCCCATGCTGCAACAGATTTGGGCAAGTTTAGTGGAAATAAACAAACTAAATTCCAAATATAGGCATAGTTTGAACTTTGAAGTATTTTCTGTCACAGTAACCACTGATTATGTATTCTGTGTAGCTTTGGGTCTGTTTGAAAATGCTTCATCAAACCTGTCTAGTCTATATTCTGGAATGATTCATCAAACCTGTATATTAAAACCTTAGATACTTGAGCATCAAATAAAGACAAGAATCAAGTACATTCATCAAAAGCAACCAAATCAAAATCCCATTTAAATGGGCGAATAGGATTGTTCCCACATAGAAATGGTCCTAGATTTGGGGGCATGTACAAGTTTAGCCTATTAAGTACTTTGTCATGGATATAAACTAGCAACTGGAAAAATCTCAGAAATGCCACCTTTTTTATATCTTCTACCTCAGGATCACAACACACTAATTCAAACGGGTTTGAGCAAGATGGGATAATATGATGCATGTAATTTGAATTTAACTCATCTAAGTCTTTTTTCTTTGGTGCCATCTACATTCATCAAAAGCAACCAAATCAAAACCCCATTTAAATGGGCGAATAGGATTGTTCCCACACATAAATGGTCCTAGCTTTGGGGACATGTACAAGTTCAGCCTATTAAGTACTTTGTCATGGATAAAAACCAACAACTGGACAAATCTTAGAAATGCCACCTTTTTTTATATCTTCTACCTCAGGATCACAACACACTAATTCAAATGGGTCTAACCAAGACAGGATAATATGATGCATGCAATTTGAATTTAACTCATTTGCTTTTAGAGCCTAGTATGTGCCCAACAACATGGATTTATTTCCCAAATATCCATTGTTTACTGCTGCTACTCATTTTTAGAAATGCACAGGTCTAAGTTTTAGCCACTTTACCATTGCTATGATGCATAAACTTGTCAAAAATGTACCCAAAACACACCAATACTTGGATTTGCTTGATTTATGGTTATTTGAAGGCCGAGACAGATTTGATTTGTTGTTGTTTGAGGCTAACAAATACCAGAACTACCCAAAATAACCCAAATCAACTAATTAGGTTGTTAGGAGGCTCAGCATATGCCCAGGTCATCAAGGAACGAGCCCACAAATCATTTTGATTCATGTATGAGGATTAAACAGGACAACATGCCCGGGTTTGCTTTTGATCATCCATAGAACTGCCGAGGGATTAGAGAGCTCCATCCATATCAAATGATATCACAAATTATCCATGTCACCATCACATGAACCAAAGATCTACCAATATGGACTCCAAGGCATCATACTAAGCCATCCATCCATGATAAAACAAGTGCAATCAACAAAGGAGGTTCATGACCTAAGCATATATTAATGATCATGAACCAATTGAGATTAAGAAGACAGGTCTTGGAGCACCTAGGATCTATGCAGAGTAACAAAAACAATTATTTAAGGATGCTATTAAAATTTGTAGGAGCATGGTTGCTAAAGATATCTCGAGTTGCACATAGGCATACAATTCAGTTCCAAAAGTTATTAACTATACATATAATTGCAAAATAATCCTAACATTGAGGGAATAAAGAATATCAATCAATCAATTGGTGGATTGGTTCCACTTATTTCAAAGTATTTTGGGAATTAGTACCTAACATATGAAAATTATGCCAATTATATTAGAGGAATGTTGGTCTCATGCCAATAGGTCTCCTACAATGAATGGAGAAAACCTAGCAACCATTTGTCTAGGTGGATTCAGAACACAAGGAGGAGCTTAAAAGTCTAGAGGGGTTTGAACAATTGGTGGGATAAAAGGCTGAAAGCTTTGAACAACAGGGTTTCTTCCTTCAATTTTCACAGAGTTTTGAAAATTCTGTAGAAGATATATAAGTAGATCTTTCAAAAGGAATAAGTGTGTCTATGTTCGATAAAAGATGCAAATCTAAAATCAACCCCCCTGAGAACAACAGATGAGAGACAAATTCATCTTGTCCATCTATCAAATGGTCAAGGAGTCTCAATCCCATCAAATATCAACCCCCCTACCACCACTTGAACACACATCAGTTTGGGACTACTTCAGATCTGATCTATCACTATTATGAAGCTACTAATTCATTATTACAGACCTATATCAACATGTCAAAACAACCAATAGTCATAGCCTCAGCTTTGAAGGCTTTAATGTTATTACAAACATATTTTGATGATACTTTCTGAACCTGGATAGAGCCTGATATCTCCATTATGAATCTTCCAGCATGAGACAAATTTTGGGGTTGAGAACCATTGAGTCATTTATAGATCTAACCACATATTTAACTTATATCACTTAAATAAGAGAAGCACCTTTAATTGAATATCCTGGATTAATACCCTTCAAATATGGAACATTGGATGGAGACTTTGCAGCTAACTCCCCTCTAGAAAAGGAGGGAATCTAACATCCAGAATTTTCCTTCAAAGCAGGTTATCCTTATTACAAGAAGGAAGGACCTGAGGCTAAGGAGGGCACCTTTATCACCACAGACACTAATCTCTTGTGGGTCATGCAAAAATTTCTCGTCGGCATACATATGACATTGACTAAGATCTATTGAGAAGAATGTAAGTATATTTATTGTTCCAAGTAATCAAGAAATCAGCACATGCATCCCACAATCTGAAGAAATTAACGACTGTGATAGAGGGTTGTTTGGAAAAGACAACAACAATAATTGAAAAATCAACAGTAACAATCAAGTCTCCATGAACTCCATCCTCTGCATCGACTCTTCAAATCTGTAATCACTAGCGGAAAAAACAAGTTGCAATTTAATCTCATCGTCAATAGGGTCTTCATGGTGCCTACATCAATAACGTGAGGTGCATAAGCCCTCTCATAATCATCATCTTCCTCATTATGACTATCACAATCAAGGGAATGGACATAATCATTGATCTATGGAGCTCAGGAAGTTCTTTGTGTGGCTCTATTTGAATTGAGAACATCATAGACGGGGACAATAACTTTCTTGTTGATTCAAGTCCTCATAGTGGATTTATTGATATTCCTCTTCCAATCTGAAATCCATAATACTAAGGGTCAACAGTTCGTGCTCTAAATTCAGTGCTTCTACATCCTTTCAAAAGTTCTCATATTGTGCTTGATCTTCTTCATATTTTTCAAATGATTGAGAAACCCTTAGAAATGTGCTACATGAATCCTATCTATGTGGGGCTTCACAAGCCAAACACCAGTACATTGCAAAACAGGCACATGATACCTTTGTGTGTGGGAATTGACAAACTTGACACCAATACACAACATTTGGAGGAGAATATAAAAATGTCTTTGGGATCATGAATGTTTATCAAGTCCCTCTGTAGCTTTGCTAACATCTTTGAAAAATCCTCCATGTGAACAACATCAATGCATAACAAAGACATAATACCGTGAAAATTGGAAATTCCTTATACATGCAAAATGTGTGGACCACTCAATAAGGGAGTGGTTAGGGGAATATAAAGAATCCACAGTAGAAGTAATACTCACCAATGGAGTGGCCTCATGCTACAAATATTAACACTTGCTCCCTAGCAATGAAGAAATTTGAAAACCCAAGCTGATTTCAAGTCTCAATGAGAATTTTGTTTGATGCCCAAACCACATGTGCATATGAATAAAAAATTGCTTTTTCTCATAAACAAGAACACTCTGAATCTAGCTTCAAGTACTGAAATGAAATCAATGAAAGCAAACCACAAATTTGACACAAGTAATTTTTGGTCAAAAGACCCTAGGAAAACCCTTGCGGGAAAATGAGATAGAGAGAGAATTACCCTTGCGGGAAAACAAGATAGGGAGAGAATTACCCTTGCGAGAAAATGAGATAGAGAGAGAATTTTTATTATTCAGGAAATTTTACAGCAGATTCTATTTAGCAAATAAATGACCAACTTATCTTGAAAACTGTGCACAACAACTTCTTAAAACAGTGTCAAATACTGCCTTGAAATTCTTGTTAGAACTTCTGTGCAGAATTGTACAGAATAGCAGGGATTCATGACACTATAGATGGATATTACCCCTCTAGTTGTGTAGGAAATCTAGGGGTTAAAAATGGTGACTCAAGGGGGTGACATCCTCTTGCAAGGTGTTGAGAACCATGGGGTCTCTATAGTCTGAGTCTCTAAAAGTTGATTCATCAAAATATGCCTGCATCAATGTTCTTGTCCACTTATAATGGAGTCAAATGATGGTGCATGCACTAACCAATTGGAAAGACAACCAAATCTTGCATGTCCATCCACAATTTCAAGTAGCAACCCACCTAATATGTACACCTCTCCTGTTGGAAAATGCACTGAAGTTGAAAATTAGGAGGAAGCCATCTTATTTGGGACTTCTGTTTCTAGTGTTACTATTTTGATTGAGCTTGCATAACCATATGATCATTGAGGTCCAATTCCTTTTTATGAAGGGTGGGATCAAAGTGTTTCAAGATGAAAGTCAGATCAAGGTGGCTACACTACTTCCAAAGTGTTAAACTAAGATGTTTTCAGTGCTAATGCAGTCTTCTATGTGAATGAGAATAAGTGCAATTCTAGGGTGACTTTGACAAAATTATTGATCAAAGTGTTTCAAGATGAGAGTCAGGTCAAAGTGGCTACACTACTTCCAAAGTGTTAAACTAAGATGTTTTCAGTGCTAATGTAGTCTTCATTCTGTGAATGAGACTAAGTGCAATTTTTGGGTAAATTTGATGAAATTATTAACCAAGAGGTCTAATTGCAACAGATCTCTCATAAAAGTCTCCTACCCACTCCAATCAGAAAGAGGGTTAAAAACTTTAGTTAACTATACAAGTAAAAATGTTCAGAATTTGATGAGTGGTGATTTATGAAAACTCAAATCAAGCAATAAGAGAACCAACTGAATGAACCATATCTAATACCTTGTCCCCTATTCCCCATAGAACACTGATAATGTTACAGGGAAATGATTTGACTACAGAGTACCAACCATGCGACCATTACTTACATCCCTCTACCATAGCTACCCAACATAAATGGATAACCCTAGAATCTAATAAAATGGGTAATAAAAAATGCCATTGCTTTCAACCGATATAAGTACAAAAGTCATCACATAAAGCAATTTGGCCAATAGATCTATGTAAATAAACTCAAAATTTCACAACCCAGATAAGCTAAATACATTGAATCTCTTCCTATTCTTACAGAAGAAGCAAAGATCGAAAACATGTAGAGAAAGACAAATAATTGAAGGGGATTTGTGAGTACTGACTGTCTCCAACCTTGTCAAACAAACTGAAATCCTCCTTGAACTCAGATATCTATTCCTCTGTTAGCTTGTCGATCATTTTCACGTAATGTAAGCAGATAGAGCACCAGAGGAAACAAGACTGGATTGCCCTGAGTCAAAGAGAGATCTTACTTTCTTTTGCTTCTCCTTGTTCCTTCTTAGAACATAACAAGGGACGACTTTGATCAATCTGTACCTTCATTTATCTAAGTCCAGGAGATGCAATGTATGATATATATAGGTGGTGGGTGCAAAAACCCGAGGTGGAAAAAAATCGTATGGTTTTTCAGTTGTAATGGGAGGTGTCGTTGGTCCTTTGAATAAATCGTGGGATTGAAAAGTGAATATTCTTGAAAAGAAAAATAGATCTATGCTACTCATATAATCAGTACCATGTGCCCTGGAAAATAATTGCTAATGAGCTCCATGGCTGTTGAATACTATAACTTACACCCAGAATAAAACCAACAGAGTGCCAAAGAATAATATCCAATGAGGAAAATCTCATCAAGCTGTGGTCTAGCTTATAACAATAAAGCTCCCTTCTGTGGCCCCCTTGGCCTGAATGGACGGGTGAAAGCAATTACCTTCCCCACATTAAAGAAGATATTTGGCTTAATCAAAATTCAAGTTACAGACAGACACCGGTGGATTAGATTATGTAGGAATGCTTAGTTGGAGAACCTGCATTATTGAACTTATCAGGGGGACAGACAGTAGGGATTAACCTTGTCGGGGAGATGAGATGATGGGCCCCTATTTGGGGTAAGCAATTCCCATCTACTCCTTGGTTTCCTAGGGTTTTCAACGCAAAATGAGCCAAAAAGGGCAATAATTTCTTAGTGTTGCATGTTTTGTGAGAGGAGACCTTTGTCAAACCATATGCAAAATGTAAAGTAGCACCCATAGGACGTAAGAAGGATTGAATAGCTCTCACATTACAGGGTTTGGGCTCTGGCATTAGCACCTGGTGGCTTAGTAGTTGATCTCCAACATCAACTAGTCCGAACTATGATTATTGCACCATATTCTCTAGGGAGCCAGAAAAACATAGATAATACGTGCTTTAAACCGATTTATAACATAAACAAGGTTGAGTGATCACAGCAACTAACCTGTAAAAAGCCTGCAGATAGAAGAAGATTCAAGAAACTAACCTGTAAAAATCCTGTATATAGAAGAAACTTTGTGAAATTTCTTTCCACGAATCCACTGAGCCACTGTAAAAACTGATTTGCAATAGAAACCAAGCTTGATGTTGAGCCTAAGTCCTGAGTATTGCACCATTATGTAGGTAAAAAACTTCCCCGACTAAATTTATCCATTTTTTGCTCAAATATGGACCAAATCCAGTGAAAAAACTTCCCCAATTGATTAAATCTCCACATTTTACTCAAATAATTGTCCACAAATCCAAATCCAGGACGAAATATGTCCAATCTACCCCAATCGAGGTCGAAGTAAGACCAATTTACCGAAATATTCATAAATCCCGGTGAAATACCAATTTTTTAATCGTATTATCCATAAATCCTGGGCGAAATACCAATTTTTAAAGATATTATCCATAAATCCGGCGAACCACCTCCATTTCTCCTCCCAATCAGAAAACATCAGGCGAATTTGGGAAAAAATCTCCTACAAGTTGGAAAAATTTGGGTGAATGTGGGAAAACATCAATATTTTCGTGGGATGATATCTATTTTCCAGTTTTTCCAAAAATCGGGATGAATGTGATTTACCTTGGGGAAGCTATATACAAAATAAACAATGGACGAATTTATTTAATAAAATAATAACATTTTAATATACAAATTCGCCCACTTTTTTTTGGGTAACCCTTAAAATTCGCCATTGGGCTAAAATTCGCCCTTAAAATCATCCCTGATCATCAGATTAGGATAAGGGTAGGGGATGAATGGAAGAAAACATTTAAAACTAATGATGGTTTGCATGAGTGGTTAGTGATGCCATTTGGGATTACTAATGCACCCAGTACCTTCATGAGATTGATGAATGATGTTTTGAAAGAATTTACTGGAAAGTTTGTGATAGTGTATCTAGATGACATTCTGATTTTCAGTCAGAATAGAGAGGAGAATTTAAGACAACTTAAGTTGGTGTTGAGTACATTGCAAAAAGAGAAGCTACCAATAAATCTGAAGAAATGTAGTTTCCTGAAGAAAGAGTTAGTTTACTTGGGATTTGCATTTTCAGAAGAAGGACTGAAGATGGATCCTGACAAGGTATAAGCCGTTTTAAATTGGCCAGTTCCAAAGAATGCTTATGGGGTAAGGAGTTTCCATGGACTTGCTAGTTTCTATAGGAAGTTTATTAATAATTTTAGTCAGATTTGTGCACCTTTGATAGATACTTTCATAGGAAGTAAACAACCTTTCAAATGGACATAAGCAACTTATAGGAAATTTAATTTATTGAAAAAAAAGATAATTGAGAAGCCTATTTTGGATATTCCTAGTTTTGACAAAGTGTTTCAAGTTGAAACAGATGATAGTGGAACACCAATGGGAGCAGTTTTGAGTCGAGAGAAGATGCCAGTGGCATACTTCAGTGAAAAATTGAGTGAAGAAAAACAAAAATATTCTTCATATGATAAATAACTATATGCTGTTGTGCAGGATCTTAAGAAGTGGAGACATTATTTGATGCCTAAGGAATTTGTATTGTATTCTGGAAATCATGCTTTGTAGTTCATAAATAGTCAGCCTAAATTAAACCAGAGACATGTTAAGTGGGTATAATTTTTGCATAACTTTACCTTTGTTATCAAACATACAAAAAGTAAGTCTATTAAAGTTGATGATGCTTTGAGCACGATAAATTTGGTATTGCAAGAAGTTAAGGTCAGTACTTTGGGATTTGAAAATTTGATTGATATGTATAAAGACGATTTATATTTCAAAGATATATATGCAGGCTATGAAAATACAGTTAGCCATAATAGAAGCTCGTGGTTAGATCATATGTTGCAGGAAGGTTTACTATTCAAGGATAGTAAATTGTGTATTCCAAGATGTTCAATGAGAGATAATTTAATTCAGGAAAATCATAGTGGAGGTCTATCAGGACATTTTGGACAAGACAAGACTTTTTCTCTGGCAAGTAATTTTTATTTTTGGCCAAAGATGTAGCATGATGTGAAGAAATTTGTTGAAAGATGCAAAATCTGTCAACATGCAAAAGGGAGAAGTCATAACACATGATTGTATCAACCCTTGCCTATTCCATCTAGGCCTTAGGATTCCATAAGCATGGATTTTGTTTTAGGTTTACCTAGAACTTAGAGAGGTCATGATTCAATTTATGTTGTAGTAGATATATTTTCCGAAAATGGCTCATTTTATTGCATGTAAGAAGACTAATGATGAAACCAATATTGCTAACTTATTATTTAAAAAAAATGTAAAGTTGCATGGGTTTACTTTGAGTATTGTGTCTGACAGAGATATAAAGTTTGTTGGTCATTTTTGGAGAAATCTATGGAAGAAATTGGAGACTAATCTCAGTTTTAGTTATGCTTATCACTCTCAGATTGATGGTTAGACTGAAGTAGTAAATAGGAGTTTGGGAAACATACTGAGAAGTCTCATGTATGAACATCCAAAATAGTGGGGCTTGGCTCTTACTCAAGATGAGTTCACATACAATGATTCACCCAACATAAGTAGAGGAATGAGTCCTTTTCAAATTGTCTATGGGATGAATCCAAGAAGTGTATATGAACTTAGAGATTTGGAAAAACAAGAAAGAAGAAGTGCAGAGGGTGAATACTTTGCAATTAACATGCATGAGCTGCATGAGAATATTAAGAGGAGATTATGGGAAAGTGCAGAAAACTATAAACATAGAGAATACTTGAAGAGAAGAGAAGTAAAATGTAAGGTTGGAGATTTAGTGATGGCATATCTTAGAAACGAAAGGTTCCCTAAAGGAACTTATAATAAATTGAAGCTTAAAAATATTGGACCTTGTAAAGTTTTAAGGAAGTTTTCTGCAAATGCTTATGAGATTGAACTTCCTTCCGACCTTCAGATTTAACCAATTTTTAATTTTTTATATTTGTATCCTTTTAGAGATGTAGGTATCCATACAGATGATATAAATTCAAATGGAGATGATTCATATATAGATTGGAAAAGACAACTTCCATAGAAAGAACAACCTCAGATTGAAGCCATCCTTGACAAAAGAATTCTAAGGAAGACCAGGAATAAAACCTTCTTTAAATACTTAGTCAAATGGAAGAATCAGCCTACTGAAGATGCATCCTAGATGACATATCAATAAATTTCCAAATACAATGTGCAACCTGAAGATCAATTGAAGAATTCTTTTCTTCCCTAGGAGTATGATGCAGGAGCATCCGACTAAGATTTTGTTGACTGATGAGTCAACATTCCATGTAATCACTTCTAGAAGGATTTGGTTTGATGTTACTGGATAGGATTAGTTTTAATTTTTAATAAGTGGAAATCTTCCATTATTCTCCTTGAACCCTGTGAGGAATTATTCAAGGATAGATCTTTGTTAATAGGACTTCTTTTATTAGGTGTCTAGATCCAAGCTATTCGGATTTGACAGGTTTGTTAAGTGTTATAAGAAGAATTAAATGTAACATATAGGATATGATAACAGAGAGAGAGAGGGGTAAGAGTGCAGAGACTGTGTGTAATTATACTTCTGGTAAAATTGAATGAAGAACAGAGTTATTCTGCAAGTCAATTGAGTGATTATGCCTTCATTTCATTATCCAGGAGTGTTGCTATAATTTCTCTGTGTGTATGTGTATGTTTGCATTTCGGAATATGATATAAGTAGAAGAGGAAAAATTGTGTATGAGGATATTTATAGGAGGGAATCGATCCTTTCAGTGATTAATTAGCGAATATTAAATATATTTAAAGGACACATATCTTCGACATATCTGCGACTGAGATTGATTCCACTGAATGAAATAACACTTGAGATAAGAGCCGAGGACCAAAAGTGATCATGGAATAAGCATTTTTGATCAACGGTGGATATCGATCTTGGAGAAGATCAACGGTGGAAAAGTATTCCGCTGGGTGAAAGTGACGGGAGGTGAACACAATTTAACAAGCAAGTTTGTTAACATTTTGAATGGATGTAGAATTGCATTATTAAATGGAATTTTTTAAGTGTTTGAGAACTAGAAGATATCGTGGATGAAATATAAGCTCTGTTTAGTCACTGATTGGATCGGGAAAATGGTGTTGACTAGACTTGTTACTCTTACCTGGCATCACTTAGAAAGATGCTAATATTAAAGAGCTTAAGAATAAAATATTGGAGAACATACAAGCACTATGATAAATTAGAACTAGAAGGTGAGTAATTTGAACCACAGGAGAATCTAGGAGCATTAGTGAGGTTCACAAATCAAATTTGGGTGCAAGATTCAGCAAAAACCATCAAATTACAGTTAAATTACACACAATGATAGTTGGAAACAAGATAATTTTGGACTATATAAATTTGAAATTGTTATTAATAGGTTTATAAATACATCATAAGAGTTTTGAATGGCTTTGGAAGCCAATTGTGAGCAAAAATCCCAACATTGCCAAATTGGCATCAAACCCCCCTCGGTGGGCCAATATCATCCCAAATCTCTCCAAATGGCCAAGAATTGATGAAGTAGCATGGATGATGTGTGATGGGTCAATTATTACACCTTGGACAGCATGGTTGTGTAAAAATGGATGGTTTAGAGTCTCAATGCAACATTAATTGCACCAAATCAAGCCAAATTTGGGCAAAATCCCACTCTAGCGCCCCAAGTTAACTTTCTTGTCCACATTCAATGAATGGGAGTGCACCATCAATGATGGATGTGCATATGTGGCTGGTTGACTAGGATAGAGTACCCACGTGGGTCATAGAAACTCAAGTTGACATGGCTTATTTCCACCTAAGCACCCCTAGTCCACCTGATAGTGTGTTAAAGCTTAAAAAAACAATAAAATTGACTAATTAGTGTAACTAAAGTATTAATGATGGATTACTGTTCTAAAACCCTCCCTTAATCCAACAACTAAGTATGCTCACAAAATGATGAAGGCCTTGGCAACAATGGCTCAAGTCACCTCAAGTACATAATCAGAAATTACAATTTTTATTTGTCCATGTGAACTGAAGAAAGAAGGAAAACCTCATGGGAAAAAACTCCCCTCAAGAATGGACATGGGGCTGGAACTGCAATGATATAACAAAAAATTACCATCCTTCACTCACCCCAAACAAATATCTTAGGTAAGTGAAGGTCTTCTTAGTGAAAGCCTTGGTAAAACTGTCAGCAGTTTGCTCGATGGATGGGAAATACTACAGTGAGATCACCCTGTCACGCACTAAGCCCCAAATGTAATGCATGTGGATATCTATGTAATTTGTCCTCTACCTCTATACTGGATCAGTAGATATCTTTATGGAACTCTGATTATCCACCCAAATGTTGGTTGGAGAATCAATTGTGACACCAAACTCCCGAAGAATTCCCTGCAACCAAACACACTATGTTGTAGCATTGACTACTGCCCTGTATTCAACCTCTACTGATGAAAGTGAGATGGTGTGTTGTTTCTTACTTGAATAGAAAATGGGAACCTCAAAAAACATGAAGAAAAAACCTGATGTTGAATTTCTGTCAATTGGATCACCGGCCCAATCTGAATAAAAAAATCCAGCTAGTTGAAGTGAGGAACTAGCTGTGTAGTGCACCCCGAATTTCTTTGTTCCTTGGACATACTGAAGAATTCTGTTTGCATCCCTCCAATGAAGCTCTTGTGTTTGGTGCATGTGTCTTGCTACAGCACTCATAGCATAAGACAAATCAGGTTTTGTATGAGTGAGGTAGAGCAAGCTGCCCACTAGTTTCATGTAGAGTATGATATCCAGTGGATATCCACCATTGGGGAATTGCCAAATTCATGCATTTTAATACCAGAAAGAAAGGGAGACTTGGATGCCTTAAACTCAGCCATATTAAACTTCTTCATCAGGTCTGAAGCATACTTTGGCTGACTCAGCATGATTCCCTTACCATTTTTCTCAATTTCTAAGCCCAAAAATTGCCTTAGCAATCCTAGGTCCGTCATAGCAAATTCACTGTGCAAAGAGTTCTTAATTTGGCCAATTGAATTGGTGCAGAAACCTGTAATAAGAAGATCATCAACATAAAGAAAAATGACCTGAAAATTAACATTATTTTTCTTCAAATACACATTAGGGTCTGATTTGCATCTTGTGAAGCCAATTGAAAGCAAGAAAGCATCCATTTTTGCATACCAAGCCCCGGGGGCTTGCTTGAGTCCATACAATGATTTTTTTAGCCTGCATACCAATGAAGGATCCTCTTGGAAACCTTCAGGCTGCTGAATATAGATATCCTCCTGTATTTCACCATGCAATAAATCACTTTTTACATCCATGTGGTGAACTTCCCAACACTTACTAGCTGCTAGTGCAAGAACTAGTCTAATTGAGTCCATCTTTGCAACCAGTGCAAAGGTCTCTGTGTAATGAAATCCATGGACATGAGAATAGAACGTATCCAATAATATATCCTTATGTTTTATATAAGAAACATCAGCATCAATTTTGTTCTAAAATACCCATTTACATTGAACAACTTTCCTCTTGGGAGGAAGGGGAACCAATTCCCATGTATTGTTCTCTTGGAGGGACTGAAGCTCATCTTCCATTGTTGAATTCCATATTGGGTCTGTAAAATCTTGCTGATATGTATGTGGGTCAGAATGTATCATCATGTAATAGTTCTTAGAAAGAGCACTATCACTTGCAAATGAATCCTAACTAGTTTGTGATCTAGTTTTCCTAGGCTCTTGAGGATTGCCTGCCAATTCCCCAGCTGCTTGCACAATTTTTTCAGACCATTTGGGCCTAGGTGGTGAGTCATATACACCAATATCATATTAAAAAACATTCATATCAGAAATATCAGAAAAAACATAGCACGCGTCATCACTTACATCTTCGAATGGTTGAGGAGAGGAGCAATCCCCCGGTGCAAATTTGAAATCTGGAATTGCCTCTTCTTCGAATTTGACACTTCTTTAAACAAATTTTTTTCTGGTGTATGTGTCAAATATCTTGTAACCTTTGGTGTCCTCACCATATCAAACCATGATACACTCCTTTCTTTGTGGCTGTAAGGCTTTCCTCTTCTCTAAAGGGATTCTTGCCCATGCTTTTGTCCTGAATATCCTGAAATTTGAGACATCTGGTTTTTCACCAAACCATGCCTTGTAGGGTGTCATCCATTTCACTGATTTGTGGAAGGATCTATTTTGAATGTGAGCATAAAATCTGATTACTTCATCCCATATCTTGGGATTAAGTTCCCTCACTTCTATCATGCAAGTTGCCATCTCTTTGAGAGATCTATTCTTTCTCTCTGCCACACCATTTTGCTGTGGTGTGTAGGGAGTTGAGTGTTGCATTTGAATGCCACACTCCTTATGAAGTTGCTGTAGATTCTTATTCACATATTCCTTTCCATCATTATTCCTAAGGACTTTTATCTTCTTCCCACTCAGATTCTCTACTAGTTCTTTCCAAACATTGAGTTGCTCAAACACCTCAGATTTCAATTTCAGAAAATACACCCAGCAAAATCGAGAGTAGTCATCAATAAATGTAAGCACATACCTAGATCCACCATATGAGGGAGTGGGTAGTGGACCAATAAAATAATAATGCACCAACCCAAGTGGTTGTGATGCTCTCCTTTCCTTCCCCTTCTCGTAGCTCTGCTCAGGATTCTTCCCAATCACACAACCAATACATGCTCCAGTAGATGGCTGAATTTGTGGAAGACCTTCCACCATTCCTTCTTTGTGCAATGTTTGGATATATCTATAATTCATGTGGCCAAACCTCTCATTCCATAGTTTGGAAACTTCATTGGCATGTGAGTGAAGTGCTTGATCACTGGAATTAGGGAGGAAATTAGAGAATTTGTACATTCTCTCATGATGATCAGCATACCCAACTGCAACAACTAGGTTTGTTGAGATTTCAGAAATCTCTACAGAGTCAGGAGTAAACATTACTGTCTTTGGCTCTTCTGTATGGGTCATCTAGTAGACTGACAACAAATTTTCTGCAAGTTTCGGTATATACAGTACATCACTGAAGGACCCATGGTCTAAATCAATTCTCCCAATCCCTCTGGTATGGAGTTCAGAATCATCTCCCATTCGAAATACTGGGCTAGCATTCAAACTCATGGAGGAGAAGAATTCTCTCCTCCATACCATGTGCTTGGAAGCACCTGAATCAATAATAAAGGATGAGGAATTAGAAGTACCTGCCACCAATGCATAACATTTATCCTTGCCTTAACTTGAACTAGAGTTTCCAGCTTTCTTCCTAGCGCTGTCAGAAACTGGAATGTTGTTCTTCTCCAGTAGCTATGCCATGGTGTCTATGGTTTTCTTCATGAATGATATTTCTGGATGCCATCCCTTGTGGCAATAATATAATTTGGCCTTCTCTTTTCCTTTCTTCTCCTTTTCTTTGGGTGGATTCGTAGCTCCCTCACCGGATTCAGTTTTTTTTTATTTCTTCTTATCCGACAACTTTGAATTCTTGGACTTGGGTTTTCCCTTTGCTGAATTCAAAACACCCACTGCTAGTGCTTGATATTTGGTCTTGATGGAACCCATTTGGACCAATTTGTCCTACTCTTGAGTGAGTGACTCCATGAAATTTTCCATACTTGGCATTTTCTCGTTTTGAAGGGTGAGTTTGCCTGAGTGAAATGTGCTCACAAAGACTGAGAACTATGGCCCCAACTTCGAAAGTATAGACAAGATCAGTTGATCTTCCTTCTTCTCAATCCCACATTGTTTTAACTACAATACAAGTGATTTGAACTTTGTGAAGAAGTCCTATATTGTATCATAGTGCGCTGGCCTCAAGCTTATTAGCTCATTCTCAAGCCAGTGACCACGTAGCTCATTAGTTTTTCCAAATAGAGAATCAAGCTTCTCCCAAACCTCCTTTGGTGATGTCAAATAGTCAAGGTGGAACAACAACTCTCTTGAGATTCTTAGACATAGAAAACCATATGCTTCATCCAATTTTTTAAAATACTTGGCTTTTTCTACAGCAGAATTTGGTTCCACTTCAGTGCCCATGGTAACTCTGAAAAGCCCCTTGGATCTCAATTGAATCACCATCTCTGCCTTTCATTCAAAGAATTTTAAGGGTGTTAGAATGATGTGGGTAGCCTCCATTACTTCCTGTGCTGGTGGTGGTGAATTCACTAACTGGTTTACACTCAGCAATTCGATTTTATCTAGAATTCACTAACAAAGAAGCTCAAACCCACTAAGAATTTGGTCTGCAACTCAAAAATATCCAACCAGCTCTGATTCCATGTGAGAAATTAAAACCATAAAGTGAGTAATTTGAACCATAGGAGAATCTTGGAGCGTTAGTGAGGTTCACAAATCAAATTTGGGTGCAAGATTCAACAAAAACCATCAAATTACAGTTAAATTACACACAATGATAGTTGGAAACAAGATAATTTTGGATTGTATAACTCTGAATATGTTATTAACAGGTTTATAAATACATAATAAGAGTTTCGAAAGGATTTGGAAGCCAATTGTGAGAAAAACTCCCAAAATTGCCAAATTGGCATCAAACCCCCCTAGGTGGGCCAATCTCGTCCCAAATCTCTCCAAATGGCCATGAATTGGTGAAGTGGCATGGCTGATGTGTGATGGGTCAATTATTACACCTTTTATATCATGGGTGTGAAAAATGGATGGCTTGGAGTCTCACTGCAACATTAATTGCACCAAATCAAGCCAAATTTGGGCAAAATCCCACTCTAGTGCCCCAAGTCAACTTGCTTGTCCACATTCAATGAATGGGAGCATACCAAAAATGATGGTTGTGCATATGTGGCTGGTTAACTAGGCTGGAGTACCCATGTGGGTCATAGAAACTCAAGTTGACATGGCTTATGTCCACCTGAGCACCCCTAGTCGACCTCATAGTGTATTAAAGCTTAAAACAACAATAAATTTGACTACTTAGTGTGAATAAGGTACTAATGATGGATTACTGTTATAACAAGTACAACATTTGGGATGCGAAAGTGAGATAAAAGAACTGAAATCCCAAATTTTCGCTTTGCAGATGCCTGTTCTTCAACGAGTGTCACTTTTACATACTTTGTATGATGCAAAATTGAGGGCACAATAGTTGGAGACCGAGGCAGAGTATATTAGGAGACAATTATCTCAATTTCAATATGAACAGAAAAGTACAAAGGCCGAGTTTGACAAAGAACAAAAGGAAAGCAAGTAGAAGTATAAGAAAAATGTGGATAGTGTGAAGAAGTACATTTATCATACAAATAACTAGAGATCCAATGTGTAATTTGATATGAAGGAATCCAAAGACCTAGAAGAAAAATTATGTGCATTTGCCGCAACTTATGAATAACCAAATCCTTCTACACTATTATGACAGAGAGACTCTACCCACTTTTCTTCTTGTCAAGAGGAGGGTTTGCTAAAACCTCCCAAGCAACATATAGTTCTCAAATAACATTTTTCTCATAATATATGCTGCCATTGTAAATACATTTGAAGGTTTAATATATGTGTCATGTGTTTGTATTTCCCAAGAATGTATATTTTTTGATGCAATTAATGTGAATGATAATTATTTTTTCCCTCCAAAAACAATTATAATTTGGTTATTGAAAACAAAATTACATAGTTAATATTACTTCCAACATTTCTTACATTTCCAAAATATGGTTCTAAAAACAGAGTATGAATCATCCACATGTAACACATTTCCATAATTTGGTTATAAAAACAGAATATGAATCATCCACATGTAACATAAATGTAACCACAATAGAATAGATTTTAATTATGGAAAGATCACAAAAAATACTTATTGCATCATAAGATTCCTTCACCATTTTGCATATAATGTTGCATTATGATAATCTAGGAACTTTTTCTTTTTTGCTTCTCATACTTCTTACGTTGGCACCAATTTTTATAGGATTCCTAGCTTCCATCTTGTTGATATCGTGTGGTTCCCCTTGATTGTTTTTCATCACTCTTCCCTGTAACATTTATAGAGGATTGGACACCCTTTTTATTGTGAGCCATAGTCTTCATAATTGGCATATCAACAATAGTTTCTCCATACACTTCTTGTGTTTCACTTTCCCCCCTGCTTCATTTCTTGAGGAAGAAACACTGATTTCACTGTAATTTTGGTGGGATTAATAGGTATGTCAACACAACCTTACCCATTCATTTCTTGTTTTTTATCGATTTGCACTGGAACTTTTCTCTTGGATGAAATACATGGAGTTTTACTGTTATTATTTTTTGTCTTATACTTTCCAAAGAAGCGTGATTCATGACAAGCCTCTTCACCATATTTTATTATTGTCATTGATATTCAAAATGATTATAAAGTTGCAAGACATATTAATAGTTTCACACACATTATGAACCATCACACTATAAAATGAAAGTAGAATTAGATACCATTTAAAATTAGTACATACTTACTACTGTCCCAGGTGCAATCAATGAATTCTTAGATTGTCTTACCCATGACTGAAATATTTGCTTAACTTGTTGAGGAGTAAAATTAGGGAAGCATGATGCCAATTTTGTTGTCTTATCATCATTTAGTGGAATTCTTGACTTTTCATATTCCTCACAATTTTGACTTCTAATATTTGAAGGCATGAATCTTCTTTCTTTGAAGTTTTGGAAAGTACCTTCTAACCTCATAACAATCTTGAAAAATTGTGATCGCATATAATATACAAGACACACTTTGTCATGTTCAAATGTGTTTCTATACTCCTTAGCAACTCCTCTTCCTTCTCCCTGGTTGCTATTCAAAATTTTCATTTCCCTATGCTTACGCTCCACTACTTCATTCCTTAACCATCCAAAAGTATAAGGATAAACAATCATATTCATTTTAAGAGAATGCCCCCCTTGGACATGCATATAAGGAACCATATCATATCCTAAACAACAAGAACACAACCAAATCCACTCACTAAAACTTTAAAATTACCTCATGCCGAATGAGGATCTTGTCTGATGTCTATCCATCTAATTTCCCATAGTTAAGATCATTGTACTCTTGGACTTTATGATGGTATGGTTCCCCATGCTTACATGAAACCCCAATTTTCTCCATATCATTCCAAATTTGAACAAATTTAGTTTTCTCAATCCCTCTGGTTGGATGAACCTTGTTATAATATTGTGCATTTATTTGAATTTAAAGAAACATCTTCAATACAATTCTAATTACATCATGGAAAGGAAAATATACAATCTTGGACACTGATCCAAGAATCAAATGTAATTGGAAACACATGTTTCACTAGGTAAAAGTTAGTTAAATAATAAGAATTTTCATTTATAGTAAAGAATTAATTACAAAAGAATCTACCTTTTGATCATTTGATTTATTCATGGGATAATTCTTTATAATATTCAATTATCTATTGCATATTGTTGGTTGAATGTCTGTAATATTGTCATCTAGATTTTCTTCCCATCCTTTTCTTTGTTACAAAGAAATATTCAACTCCTAATGTTTTAAAACAAAGTAATTTTAAGAAAAACATGGCAAGATATCAACAAAAATGGAAACTTTTAATAAATATGTATAGCTTACTAGGAGCAATTTTGGTGACATTGCATATCACTTGGAAATACTTCAAATAGTACTCCCATCTTGGAATTTGATTTCATCTGTAACCATGTGTATATCTTTTTTATGGCACATGCACTAAGGGAAAAAATGATTCCCGATTGGAGAAAAATTATTATTGCATACTAAACTACATATCGCCACTAGATCATTGCACTCAAACATATTCACTCTCACTTCCCTTCCATATACCATTAGGATCCCATCATGTGAAAGTTTGTTTAATTGTTTCATTATTTTATCCTCATTTACAAGATCAACAACATGTGATAAAAAATGTTTATATTCTTCCTTTCCATCCCATTTTCCAAGGATTACACAAGACATCAAGCCACTATATTCTAGTAACTCAAATAATATCTCACATACCTTCCTACCTCGATCATAATGTACACAAGAATCAATACCAAGTTTGAATGAAACTTTAGTGATTATACTTCCAGTCTTTTTTTCATATGAATTGATCATAAAGGAAGCATATGAATTTACTTGCTTCACTCTAAATCCATATGTCAGACCATCAGTTCTCTCCCAACCCATATCAATATCCTCGACTTATTTGCTCCACTTTTTCATTTTCATGGAAATTAAAGTTGGACTAACCCTCTTCAATACACCATGATGGTAAATCCACTTCAAACATTGCAAATCCTTATGGATAACGCTTGATTCAATAAATACCGAATCCATATTCCTAGGCATAAAATCATTACAAATATCTCACATGAAAATTGATCTAATTTTATCAAACACTCCATCTAGGTGTTTAAGAACATCAACAAGTTTAGAATCTTCCCTATGGTTTTTTCTCATGAACTTCCCAATTCAAGAAATAATGTCGTTTTCATTTACATATTGAAGTGACTTCCCAAAGAACCTATTAGCACTTGTGCTAAATATTTGATAAGCGCATGCAGTAGTTTCCTTGCAGAAGGGAGTATAGACAAAAACTCTCCATGTATGATGATTTCGAGGTCACTGAAGAAGCTTATCCCAATCCCCAGCGAAGATCTGGGTTATCCCATGGTGCATAAATTTGATATGGTAAACATAGGAGTTAAAGACGAGAAAAATAAGCCGTCAAATGAGCCAGTAGTGTAGATCGACGACTACGAGGGGTTTTGCGCAGCGAAAGGTACCAGAAAAATAAACCATAAAGGCATGTGAAATCCGTAGGTCACTCTATTTTTCAACGACCTCGATTTTAGCGGACCATATCTGCAACAGAGATGTTCTTTCACCACCTGAAATTTCCCGATGGATAAGTCGGGGTAGGGCTGCAAAATGAGGGAGGGCCCTGCAGTATTGAATGATGCCGATCTGATCAGGATCTGATCAACATTCCTAGCCAATTTCGAAGTAGGAAGATTGACGATGGTTAAGGGGATGAGGCATTGTGAAGCCTCATAGGGACCCATGCTTTCGATGGTGGATATTTGGTGGAAAGAGGAACCGAAAACCCCAATCTGTTTTGCGATGGAGACATATGCGAAGGTTAATTGGAGGGAAGAGCACGAAGTAGGGTAGGGGCCACCTGTTTGAACGGTCGAGATATAGCTTAGGTGAGATCTATGACCAGAAGTTGTTCCACTGTCCAAAGGCGTCATGGGAGATAAGGAGGGAAGGATTGTGAAATGGAGAACAAGGAAGGGGATAGCTACGGCCTAGGTCACACCTTGGATACCATAACCTTGTGGCCAAACACGTGCGAGAAGGACAAACACAGAGACAAGTTGAAAATAGAGGGTAGAGATGACCTTTCGTTGCCGTACAACAATGAGGCAGGGGGCCCTGAAAAATGAAGGGTGTCATGTTAGCATGGGGAGGAATCAACAATATTCCTAATGTCAAATCCATGCATCAGAAGAAATCCAAGGCTACTTACAGGTGAGCTCGAAGGTCACTTCAACTAATAATACCAGGAGGACACACTAGAAAAGGGTGGTGTAGTCCCCATCTTCACATGAGTGAATCAGATCTGGAGCCACATGATCATCTGTGTTGTCATCGTGCCACCTGAAGATGACGTGTGAAGATTTGGTAGGCTCACAACTAAGCTTAACCACCCAGTTTATTATAATGCCACCATTCGACCCATTCTAAGATATAGCGGGAATGAATGTTGTTAATGAGTGGGATGGCCGCTATTACTCTACTGAAGATCTAGGGAATCCTAATATGTGAGCCTTTGTGGTTTTTGTGCTTGAGAGATCCTTTATCCGGTGCATTTTGTTGGTCGATAGCCGACACCTGGAAACCCGACCCCTATTGGGCCTTTACATGTCAACAACCCCAGCCATTGAGGTAAATATGTTCATTGCACAAGAAATGTTTTCTGATGCTAGTAAAGACCATGCTGTCCTCATAAATTGCCACTCCATTGCGGGAGTAGTGCATGGAGCTCTCGGTCGTAAAAATATCTCGACGAAACCTCCAGAAAAGGTCGTTGTGCTGATGTTGTCCTAACCATGCTGTGCTATGTTTCAGTTGTTTCCCTCATTTTTTTATTCTGATAAAGGAATTTCAAGGGATTCATCCATCGATAGGTGCCCCTTGTCATGCTGGGATTTTCCTCTTTTCCACTACCATCATTTAAATATATTTCTCTGAATGGTGCACTTACTTTGCCTCATAATACAAGAGAGAACATAATTGTTCATTATCTACTGTAATGTACTTAAACATTTCATACTGTGACTCCATCACCCAATGGTTTTATTATTTGTCTTTCTTTCAATCTTTTATTTCTTGAATCACTCTGTTACCCATGAAAATCTAGCCTTCTGCATGCTTGTTTAAACCCAAATGTATATGTGATTGCTATCATGACAAGAGAGAGCCCTCTCTGACTGCATTGGATAGAATGCAATCTAAATTTGGTTTGAAATGGTTACCCCTATGACTTCCTACCATAACCATATGAAAATTACAGGGTGCTAACATCTTGGCGTCGTTGCCGAGGACGAAAGAGAAATAATCTCTGGGAAAAACAACATTGCTTAGTTCTATGAGCTGGTTGAGTAGCCGGTTCTAGACACATATTGGTTATATATGATCTAGGGAATCCACTCAAAGCCTTTGAAGGTGACTCCACTGGGAACACCGACCACCCAGAAGCTGCAAAAAATCTTCGTGGGTTCCATTGCGACTCCACTAGGGACAATGAGCCCAACATAGCGAAACCTAGAAGGGCATGGTGGAAAATGAGGTACTCTGCTGTTTTTCTCCAAGATGTCCTGTCCTTCCTGGTGCATATTTTCCTATCTTTCCCTGGGATGGATAAAATAGTTTTCCTATATCTGTCACGCCCAGGACAAGACCCTAGTTTCATCCATGTATATCCTTATTTAAGGACCGAGGAATCCCCTTCGCCATGTACATATGATTCGGGCCAGACCCCTTCATATGAACCCCACATGAAAAATTATCATCCCTATGAGACTTGTGATGCTACTGCTGACCCCAGACTCACTCTGGGGTCCCCAGACCCTCTCTAGAGCCCCTATATAGGGATATTTATCCCTCATATGATCTAGAACACCCTCTTACCTCTTCTAAATGGGCCTCATCAAATTCCATGGTCAAAGGATCACCTGCTGCTGCGACCTTACCCTTCTCCACTTTAGAACCTCAAGATCCTTCACCATTCGGTTCTATAGACCCTCCTGAAATCCCTATTAAATCCACAGTAAAAGATAAATGGTTTGCTCCCATACTCCTTCCTACAGTCCTCCATGACCTTCCTCGAGGGTATGCCCAAAGCCTTAAACATTTTACTAGTAAGAAGGGGTATTCGACTAAGGATCATTTGGGATGGTTCACAGAATAGACTAACCTAGAAGAAGTAGACCACGATGACATTAAGGTCATACTATTTTCTCAAGGCCTGGCAAGAGAGGTGAGAATATGGTTCACCGACCTTCTGGACAGCTCCATCTAGGACTATCAGGATTTTCAAGATTCCTTCAAAGCAAAATGGGCAGAGACGAAGGACCCCATGAGGTTCTTGTCCTAGTTCTATTCTATGAAGAGGGAAAATATTGAGTCTATCTAGGATTTCTTTGATAGATTCATGAAAATATATAACATTATCCTCTTTGAGTTCAAACCCCCCCTGGTGCTACCCAAATTTAGTATGTTGAAGCCTTTGTTAGCGAGTTCACCTTATGGTTGAGTGAAAGAAGGTCTATGTCTCTAGAAGACATGATAAATGATACCATAGAGGAGGAAATGAACCTGACTGCTACCAGGAAGAAGGAGAAAGAAGAAGGGGAAAGAAAAAAGAACAAAGACCTCACCCAACTTCTTCCCTCTAACACGCCAGAGGCCAGGATAAATGAGAGGATGGAGGCCATTGATATTTGGATGGATATATTCAGGATGGACCAAACCCCCTCTCCCATAGCAAACCAGGGATTTAGAGGACCTTTGTGTGTTAAGAAATCAACACTCAAAAATCTACAGAAATTTACAAGGCTTTCTCTACTAGTGGAAGATGGGGAGGACAAACAACTAAAGTCTCCTCCACCTCCAAATCCCACTTCCTATGAATAATACATTGAGCAAGAGGAAGGTAACTTCCTACCCTTGTGATTTACCTCATTTGACTTAATGACACAGAGATTAAATATTTTTAACCAAGCACATAAAATGGAGGTTAATAATTAGGTCATGGAATTTTTTAGAATGGATGGTGAGGAGGGTGAGCAAGTCGAATCTGTTGTGCATTCTAGTTTTCTCCTTTATGAACACATAAAATAACAGTATATGGCCACAAAGGGGGAATATTATGATTTATTTGATGGAGAAAGTAGCCTGCATGTTGCAAGCTCTGTATGTGGGGATTCCTAGGAGGTTTTCGAGCCTCCACTGTATGATGAATACGGGGATGAGTACTCGGAGGATGAAGGTCCCAAGTGGTATATTTCTTCCTATTCATCCAGTACAGAATATCGAGGTCAATAAGAGTGCAGTTCACTTCATTGGATTTCATTGAAGATATTCCCTATGAAATGTGCAAGGAAGAGCAGGATTAGGTTTCTGGTTTTCTGGATGAGGCAACTAAGGTATCAAGTATAGGTGGTCATGCGTCTCCCTTGCATGAGTACTTTGAAGAACAACTGGATAGTGTGCAGGGCAAGTTACGATTGGTGAAGCAAACTTGGAGCCAATGAATTCTAGGAGAAGTTTAGGAAAGTCATGGATTTTATGATCCAGTGGCTGAATATATGGAGCATCCTTGTCATGGAAGGCACGTAGTAGAATTTTCTGGAGGAAGTCATGAATCGGTAGTGAGATATGTGGGGAATCTGCATAGTGTGAATGGTTGGTTAGGGATTTGCATCAGAAATCAAGTTCCTTATCAAACCCCTATGCCATTTGGTCATTCTATATTGTTTTTGATCAAGCATGAGGAGAAATTTCACATATGGAATCATCTGCTTGATTGGCTTCACTTGAAATCAAAAGTTACATGACTGGGCCATCATGCTTAGTAGGTAGGGTAGGTAGGAACGAATAAGCTTGACATGAAGAGAATTTCCTTTGAGAATTTATTCTATTTTATTTTTATTATCTATTCAGTTTCTGTTTTCAGAGCACATTGGGAAGTTTTTAGGAAATAATTGCAAGCCGACAAAGTTGTTATCACTCCAGGAAACTCCTCTAGGTTGTAGCTCGAGGATGCCTGGTAACTTAAAATGTTTTTAGGTTTTTTTTATATGGGTCAAGTGAGGTGACCTATATAACCTCCCACTCTTAAGACATGCATGAAGTTCACTCAATTACAAGGCTTTTAGTTACAACTTGTTCAGTAATTTGACAATAAGGTGCAGGGATGGAGAACTCATCAAGTTGGCAGACTTACATACAAAACAGATGCATATAAATGGCTAAGTCCTGACAAGGATGGTACTTATAAATCAAATCACATTAAATCACCAATAGGATGACAACTATTAGCTATTAATCAACTTGAAAATCACCTAAATGCACATTCAGGCATAAGTACAGTAAAGATAAAGATGATGGCTGAACAACTCATAACAAAAGAGCTTACAATTAGAATAAATAAGATGAGATGCTTGACAATAGAATAGGATTCCAAATCCCCAAATTCGAACCTTTATTAATCAATCATGGGCTTTATGGCCTTCTACAAAAATGACAGATCTTGAAACTTCGATATGTTTTCACAAAAATACTCGAAAGTGATAGTTTTTTCAGATTAGGGTTTTAAACCCTTTCTAACTATTTGTCTATCTATTGTGAATATCTAGTTCACTGAGCGAACTTTTAATAACTAAAGTGGTTGCTGATAATCAGCACTGCTGGTTCAGTGTGAAATTGACACCAACAGCCAGTGTCTCGGTGTTTAACTGAAGTGACCTTTCTTTTTTAATCCGTCGGAGTTTTCTACCTTGTTTCCATGGTTGTCGATCGGAAGCTCTGTCTTCTAGCACATCGATGCCCTAAACCGGAACGTTGGCGCTGTTTCGGAGGTGAAAGAAAATAGTTTTATCGCTGTCGGAATGATTTTTGTCATTGATCAAAGGCCTTGTCTGTTGCCTTATCGACACTACGGAGCTGATTAGCTTTACCTCACCGATCTATAGTCCTTAGTTATTCTGATCACCGATGATTTTCTATTGATTGATCGGAAGCCTTGTCCATTGCCTTACCGATGCTGTGGAGCTGCTTGGTTCTAAACTCATCGATCCGTAGCCCTTAGTTCATCCGATCACCGATGAGTTTCTATTGTCGCGGAACCCGTGGTCAGTCTGTCTCCTACCATTATGGCTCCTTAGTGGACTATCTTTCCAATTTGTAGTCCTTAGTTCTTCCGATCGCCGATGATTTTCTATTGATTGATCGGAAGCCTTAGTCAATCTGTCTCCCACCGTTGCGGCTCCTTAGTGGAATATCTTGCCGATCTGTAGTCCTTAGTTCTTTTGATTGCTGATGATTTTCTAATGATTGATCGAAAGCCTTAGACAATCTGTCTCTCACCGTTGCGGCTCCTTAGTGGACTATCTTGTCGATGGTTACTGTTTTCAAGCTTCGACACCTTATTAAGTAGTGGTTCCGATTTTCTATACCTAACTTCAGTGACATTTTAGTTCTTTATACCACTGACACTGCGGAAAATTTCAGCTTTACTTCGCCGATCCATAGTCCTTAGTTCTTTCGATCACTAAATTTTTCATCTGATCATGGAAGCCACATTCTGTATGTCTATCGGTGGCTAATGAGATGTTCTGATCTTCGTCAAGCCACCAAAGCTACAACTTTGTGAAATTTTCATAAAAAACAGAGGCTTTCAAATTGTTAGTGATATTCATATCCCTCATTGCGTGAATTAAATTCTTCCTACTATCAAAATAAATTATTTTGGGAGATAACATCTGGCTCCTACTTGGGGATGGGAAACTCCCAGTGAGATCCCAATAACCCCAAACCAAAATTCCTTTCCCTAAAAGCAAATAAGTAACTTAACACTATCCTTTATTGTTCCATTGGGCATGGAGTTTATTCTGAAAGAAAAACAACCTACTATCTACTAATTTACAATCACAAGGTCTTAGAGCCTTAAATAAAATAGAGCTTCAAGAAACGCCCATTTACCGGGCCATCAAATACCTCTTCACCTTCCAGACTCTGCAATTTGAAGGTGTTATTTTTATGTACCTGGGCTATCACAAAAGGGCCAATCCACAAAGAGTCAAATTTTCCATGTTTCCCCTTGTCCTGTTTGACAGCATCCCACTTGAGGACCCAATCTCCAACCTAGAAGTTGTCTATCTTTGCTCTTTTGTCAAACATGCCCTTTATCCTCTATTCATGAGCTTTGGATTTTCCTACAACTTGCTCCCTTATTTGCTGTAATTCTACCAAATCCATCATCCTTCTTACCATATCATTTGGTTCATCCTCCTCTTCCTGGAAGATCTTTACCATTGGAAGGATGAGTTGTATAGGAAAGATGGCCTCAGTGCCATAAACTAGGTTGAATGGAGAAGTCCCTATGGATCTTTTGTTTGTTACCCTATCAGCCCATAAAGCAAACTTAAGCTTTGAATCCCAGCTTTTCTGATTTGTCTCTAGCAGTTTCCTAATGATTCTGACTAAGCTTTTGTTGGATGAATCAACCAGGCCATTTCCTTATGGGTAATAGGATGTGGAGTGCACCAGTTGAATACCCATTGATTCACACATTTTAACTAATTCCCCAACCTTAAAAGTTGGTGCATTATTAGTTACTAACCTTACTGGGCAACCAAGCCTACTGAAGATGTTCTCATATAAAAATCTCATGATGAATTGATGAGTGGCATTTCTGGTGGGCACTGCTTCTATACATTTGGTAAAGTAGCCAGTGGCTACTAATATCCATTTATGCTGTCCATTGGAAGATGGATTTATTTCACCTATGAAATCCAGACCCCATTGTTGGAAAGGCCCATTCACTGTAATAGGCCTAAGGGGGAAGGATTTGAGCTGCTGCTTCCCTATAAATATTTGACATTGGTCATAGGCCCTTACAAAAGTGCATACATCAGCAAAGAGGATTGGCCAATAGTATTCTGCTCTTAAGATCTTATGGGCTGTGGTTTTCTAGTAGTGGTTAGTGGTGGCCTCCACATGTACTGGAATGAAAGGGATGCATGACCTGTTCTGCTTCCTCTTTATCTAGACACCTTAACAAAATTCTAGACTGATCCCTCCAGTACAATAGTTCATTAATCATGTAAAACTTAACAGATTTCAACCTAAGAGCTCATGCTTGGTTAGAAGTGAGATCAGGAGAAACTTCTAATTTTTGCAAAAAATGAATGATACTTGAATACCACTCACATGAAGATATGTTCTAAGCTACTGATGGACTGTTATTCTGATCTTGATTTACTTCTGTTTCCGCTACTACCATAGTCTGCACCTTTGCTGATCTGACACATGTGAAATTTATTCCCAACAGTTCACAGTTTTCTTTGGCCATGAGTTTGGCTAGACCTAATCCCCTTACCAGCTTGGTGGGTTTCACCTCTACATCAAACTCAATGAGTTTGGAAATCCACTTAGCTCTCTTCCCATCAATGTCAGGATGAGTCAAAACATCCTTCACAGCACCTGAAGGGACATATGCAATGACCTTTGCATGGAGAATGTAGATTCTGAAAGTATTCAAAGATTTTATGAGAGCATAATCCTGCTTCTCAATTGGGTCATACTTCAACTCAACATCTCTCAGGGTTCTGCTAAAAAAGAAATTGGATGATCAAGACCTTCATCATTTTTTTGTAATAGTATAGCTACCACTGTGTCATAAGATGCAAAAGAGAAAATGTAAAAACCCTTGGTGTATTCGGGACTAATCAGGGTTGGGGCCTCCATGATGGCTTTCTTAATGTCTTCAAAAGAGTTTCTTTCTTAGTTAGTCCACTTTATTTCTGCATCCTTTTTTAGCATGACTGTTATATGCTTTACCATCTCAAAGAAATTTGGAATAAACCTTCTGACAAAGTTTATCTTTCCTAAAAAGGACTGAATGTCTCTTTTTGACCTTGGTATTGACAGTTTTTGGATTGCTTCCACCCTCATCGAATCAATCTTTACACCTTCAGCTAAGACTATGTGGCCTAGGAGCTTTCCTTCATTGAGTGCAAACTGGGACTTCTTGGGGTTTAGTGATATTCCATACGTTTTGCACTTCCGAAATACCTTCCTTACATGCTGCAAGTGGTCATGATGGCTGTGAGAATAAACTATTAAGTCATCCAAATATATCAGCACAAATTTTTCTTTTAGCTCTACAAAAGCTAGGGCCATAGCTCTTTGAAAAGTATCCCCAGCATTCATTAGCCCAAATGGCATTTTAGCATACATGAAGGTGCCCCAGGGGGTGGTAAAGGCAGTCTTCTGTTGGTCATCTAGGTGCACAAAAAATTGGTTGTATCCAGAGAAGCCATCAAGGAAGGACATGACCTTGGCCCTCGAGATTTTCTGCAGCAGATGTTCCATCTTGGGCAGTGGATAGTTGTATTTTTTGGAACACTTGTTCAAGTTTCTAAAATACACACACAACCTGATTTCTCCATTTTTGTTTCTTACCACTACTAGATTTTCAATCCACTTGGAATACCTGAGGGGGATTATGATCTTGGCTTTGAGGAGTTTGTGGATATCTTTCTCAATCACTGGTAATAGAAGAGGGTTGATGGGTCTCAGCTTCCATTTGAAAGGAATGGTGTCCTTCTCCAAAGGAATCCTGTGCTGGATGATGTTGGTGTCATATGTTTTTAGGTCACTATACTCCCTTGTAAAGACATCAGCAAACTCTTTTATCAAGCTGCAAAATTCAAAATTTTGTCCAACAGTCATCCCAGTGGATAGATTTATCAGTTTTGGATGGCTTTGGCTGCCTATGTTTTGCTCTTGGATATCAGGATCTATCTCCCTTTTGGCAGGCTTGAAAGGGATGTCATTGTGATCAAACAGTTCTTCCAATGGTACTAGACCTTGGGGTATGTATTTGCTGGGCAATTGGACAATATTCTGCTCAGTCACTTTATCTTTTAACTTGATTTGTTTGGATTCCTCCATGTTGAGGTTTTCCTAGTCTATGTGTATGCCAGAGAATTTATCTACTAACTGAAGGAATTTACTAAGCTCCTCATCATTCTCAAACAACCTCCAAAATTTTACATTGTCTGGCAGAGAGGGTCTATACTTTACCTGAACATCATAGCTAAGCTTAGGGGTTAAAGGAGGAACAAACATACTTGCAGAGATGGCTAGGGAATCAGCCAGGTGATTCAAATCCCTAGGAATATATGACAGTTCAAAAAACATAAAGGAGTCTCTGAGTTTCCATACCTCGTCCCTGTAGGCCTTCAATTTGATATTTTTTTTCTTTTGAAAATTGTTGTTGACCTACTGTATGATGAGGTTTGCATCTCCAAAAATCTTCACACACATGATCCCCATCTCCTTGGCAGCTTTAACTCCTAGCAACAAGGCTTCATATTCTGCTACGTTGTTCATGGTTTTGAAATCAAGCTTATAAGACAGGTGAATATTTTCCTTAGATGGGGAGATCAGGACCACATTCGCGCCTGCTGAGCTTTGAGCGCTAACCCCATCAAAATACATGGTCCATATTGTAGTTGTGACTTCTTCGGGTTGCTGACGGGTGGGCTTAGTGAGATGAACTGATGTCTGCTGATTATCATCTATTTGCAAAATGCAAGACCCAAAATTGATGTCCACCACATAGATGGGGTGATTCATTGAGTGACTCTCCTTGCTTATAATGTATGCTAGCTGATTTTCCCTATACAGTCTCTTAGTTTCTCCTCCAAACATGGGAATAGTGGCGTATGTGAGATCCATCTGAAGGGTGCTGCCTAGTCTTTTGCTCCATGACCGAGACAGCAAGAGGCCAAATTTTGGAGGAATATCAGGCACTACAATGTCCATCATTATGCTTTTCGAAGGTAGCCGAGTTAAATTTACAACAAGGTCTTTGATGAGGCCCAAGCACTTGACCTTCTTGGAGTCAAAGGAGAATAAATCATGGTAGGGCTTGGTGATGTTGAGGCCAATCTCATCCATCACAGCCTTTGGCATTAGGTTATGAGAGGCTCTTGAATCCAGCAGACAGTTATGGATGATTTTATCATGGATGTTCAAGGATATATAGAATGGTGGGCAGGAGTCCTTTAGGTATTCGATCATGGGTCCTAGGGTTACAATAGGCTTGTCATCTTGCAGGTTTAAAAAGTCGGTGTCAATGTGCACCTTGGGCTGAAGAGAATTCAGAATGGAGGTTTTGAATGTATCATTCTTCATTAGCTCAATTAAAGGGAAATGGATTTTCAATTTTTGAATTTTAGACTGAAGGTTGAAAGCGTAATGCAGCCTATCCGGAAATGTTACCTCATGAGCAGTAGGTTTGGGTTGGACTTGATCAAGTGTGCCTGAAGGTGCTGGTTTATGCAATGCTTTGGATGGGACAACCACTTTCTTTGGTAAAACAACAACCTTTCTAGAAGGTGCAGCATGCTGCTTGACAGGTACAACATTCTTCTTGAGGGGAGCAACCAACCTAGACCTCAGTTGGTAACCTCCCTGACCATCAGCCTGATAGACAGCCTCTTCAGTGATCTGCTCATCAATCAAGGCTTCCTCATATTCTGCCTGTTTCAAAAAAGAATAGTTCACCTCATCCTCCATGCAGTGGATATTGTCTTCAGCTTCTCCTTCTTCCTCAATGAATTCCAGCTCTTATTCTAATACAACATTTTGAAATGGAGCTCTTATCCTCTGGTCTTCCTCTTGATTTCTCTACCTTATGAGAATCTGAACAGGGGGTTTTCCTCTTCTATAAGGAACAAAAGTTGGGTTTTGAGGAGCAAAGTCACTTGGCCCTTTACCCCTCACTGGCAGATGTCCTTGGCCCCTCAATTTAGACATTTCAGGTTTGACATGTTGACATGTTGGAATCATATCTAAATTGAGAGTCAATTTTATTAATATCTATGGGTTTGGGAGAAGCCTTGAAAGTGATGAGTAACGTATTCTTTGATTCTTGACTACTTAATAGACGTTATTGATTTAGAAATTCATAAATTGTAAACTACCAAACTATTGAGGATTGTATACCTTCTCACCTAGGAAGAGAGGATAACCAAATAGAGTTGAATTCTTACCTACCTTTGGATGTGCAAAATTTTGATTGATTATTCATGTGATATATGTTGTATTTTGGATGTACCACAAATCCTCATGAGTGATTAGGAGGTGTTGAGAATCTGGATCAGATTGGAAATTACTTAAGATATTACAGAATTTACATTATGTAAAATTTATATTGAAATAAAGAAAAGGTGTTGGAACCTTATTGTTTGTAACATAAATTCAATGATGTATCATATCTAGTGCTTAGTGAATGATCAATTGATGAAAATATAATAGAATAGGGTAAAGACGTGAATGTGAAAAGAAAGTGAAACTACCAGTGAGTGTACAATAATAATTGACTTCGAGACGAAGTTTCCTAAAAGAGGGGGAGTATGTAATGCCCCACTCAAGGGTAGGCAAGGTGATTGAATAAAATAATTTTCTAATATAAAAATATGTGACGATTCAATACACAACTATAATGGTTAGTATCTTTGGGTAAAATGGCATGGAAGGATTTATGTATGAGGATCTAATATCAAGGATGGATATAGTCCCAATATTGTGACCTAAGAGGACGCATTGGAAATATAAAAACAATGTTCGTACTTATTCTAGAACTTCGATACGAAGTTTCCTGAAGTGGGGGTGTATGTAACACCTTGTTTTTACCTTAACTTTGGAGATTATTATGACTAGACTTTGAGGGAGTTCTATGAAGAATGACCTGGCTATTTATTAATTTGGTATTTAAAACTTCATTTGGACATGTTATTGAGGTCATCTGGTCCTTGATGCCCTGGACTTGGGTAAAATGATTAGATGCTGAAGAGATATGAACTAAACAAATTGTGTGACTTATGAATTATATGATGATTTTAGTTATGAATGAATGAGAAATTTATGTAAAGTTATCAAGCAAGAGATAAATTATATATTGTTGAACGATTGGCAAAGTTAGTGTGTAGCATGTACTCTGATGGTTTGTCGAGTGTGACAGGAAAGGCAGGTACATGAACAGAAAAAGAGCACCAATATGTAAAGACTCTAAGGGAGTCAACGGATATGGCAAGTGATATCGGTTTTGCATATAGCATGGTTGATTTATGATATATTTGATGCACTGGCATGCATGGACTCTGGATGAGTAGAGAAACCTTGAAAGTTGAGGTCGATTGATGGTTTGTTATAGTTGAAATCTTATTTATGAGATTTGATGCACAGGTTGTTTTATGTGCAGGTGATGGGATTCTGATTGCCAATTGATCCACATCAGGTGACGGTGATGAAAATATTATACCTGTAAGGCTAGAAAATTGGACGACATGATGAACTTTGAATAGAGTGAGGAAAACTCTAGTTCATCAGATGCATGTGCTGTGAGGGTAGGCCATGAGTCGATCACTCACGAAGGTTATTACTGGGGGGCGTGCAATAAGGATTCAACCTTATTCCCTAGGAACCACTTGACTCTTCCTAGGGTAGGTGAATTGAGGTAACATTGGCTTAGTCATCATAACCAACTCCCCACCTATGGGAATTATCGGAAGGGCATGTGGGACGCATAGTACCTTGATAATAATAATAATAATTAATTAATTAATTAAATTAAAAATCATAAATAAATAAGGATAAATAAACTGAAATCAAGCTAAATTAAGAAATGAGTTAAAAGGATAAAATTAAGGAACTTGAAATAAAGTGAAACCCCAACTAATCGAAAAGGAATGAGACAACTAAAGATAACCAACAAGTGGGTTGGTAAATAAAAATAAATTAATTAACTAATTAAAGTAACTAAAGAGTTAACTGAAAGAGATGCATGGGATGCATGGGATGCATGGGAATTAATGAAATGGTTAATAAAATCTAATGAAATGGAAGAATGGGGGGATCTTGATTTTTTCTTCTTTGGTCCTGCCATAGTTTGGAGCTCGAACCCTTTGGGGTGGCTTTAAGGTGACTGTGGAAGAGTGTGGTTCAGTACAACATGAGTGAGTTTGGGAGCCTCCCAATAGCAGTCTGGCATTGTACATCCATTGCTAGCAAGGTGTTATCAGCCTTGTCGAGCTCGGGGGTCCTGAGGGAAGGAGAGTACCATGTTCGGGTACACAGGGTACTCCCAAAAGACTGAACACCTTGAACAACCACTTCACACAAATAGATCATAGATCAACAAACCGATGTTTGTCACGTGGTTAAAAGCTTCAAGAGGGAAATAGTCCACAGCCCCAGCCAAATAGCTACTTGGAGCAATTTATTATGCAAAAGAAAGAAAGTTACATATGAGCTTCTCATAATCGATCAAATAGCCAAGGACCCTCCATTCTCATTAAATAGAGATCATGGACCAATCAGGTGTTAAGCCACGGATCAATGGTAGGTATGATCTAAGAGAAGCTGAACCGTCGAATCACTTTATGTCTAGAGCATATCATGACCATCGGATTAGAACCTTTACTAATTCATACTAAAGAAACACACTTTACCTAACGGATATATTACACAAATTGATCTTAACTAACTCCTAAGTGTCTAAATATCCTAACACCCCCCCTTAAGAACAACTTGGGATAAGATTGAAGGATTTACAAAAGTGACACTATTAGGAGAATGAAGGAGGCATTAGAGCCTATCCCCCCTTAAGGACACATTCCTGAACTCCTAACATAGATCGAAGTTTAGAAAACTTCTCTTTTGTAAGAGACTCGGTGAAGATGTCTGCAGCTTGATCATCTGTAGGGTAATAGATAATTTCAAGCATGCGATCATGAACAATATTTCTGATGAAGTGCATCAGTAGCTCAATGTGTTTGTTGCATTGATGTAGAACTAGATCTTTGGCAAGCTTGATGCACTTTGATTGTTGCATCAAAGTGGAGTAGGCTACTACTACTCGAATCCAAACTATGAAAGGATTTGTCGAAGCCATAAAGCTTCCTAACTGGCATTAACTACGGCTCGATATTCTGCTTCCGTCGAAGAAAGAGCAAGAGCTTGTTGTTCCTTACAAGCCCAAGTGATAGGTCCAGATCCCAGACTGAAAACATAACCTGCAGTAGACTTTCGATCATCAGGATCGTCGGCCCAATCTGAATCAGTGAAACCAACCAACAAAGGTTTCCCCCTATACTGTAATGAATCCCAAACTGAATTGTACCTCAAATATATCGAAGTATTCTTTTTGCTGCTTTCCAATGACTTTCATGAGGTGTTTGCATATAATGGGCAACATGACCAACTGCAAACGAAAGGTCAAGACCAGAATGTGTCAAGTATAAGAGACTACCAACAAGATGACGATACAAGGTGGCATCTACTTCAGGGGAAGTACAAGTGGCAGAAAGTTTGACTCCAAACTGGAAGGGAGAAGGGGCTGGTTTACAATATTCCATGTGAAAGCGACGAAGAAGGTCACAAGCATACTTAGACTGGGAAAGAAAGATTCCTTCTTTGGTTTGCAAGAATTGGAGACCAAGAAAATAATGCAAATGTCCTAAGTCTGACATTTCAAAATTTTGCTTAAGACTGGATTTCACATGGGTTATAAGTTTAGGGTCACTACCAGTAAGGCTAAGATCATCAACACAAAGAACAAGTATGATGAGATGGTTTCCTAATTTCTTGGTATAGACATTGGGGTTAGAATGGCATCTAGAAAAACCAGTGTCAAGGAGAAAGCTATCCATTTTGGCATACCAATCTCTAGGAGCTTGCTTAAGGCCATATAAGGATTTCTTAAGGAGACAGATAAGGCTAGAGTTATCATGAACATATCCAGGAGGTTGTTCCATGTAAATTTCCTCCTTTAGATCACCATGTAAAAAGGCAGACTTCACATCCATTTGATTGACTTCCTAGTTATGTAAGGTTGCAAGGGAAATAACAAAGCGGATGGAATTCATTTTTGTGACAGGAGCAAAGGTTTCATTGTAGTCAATCCCTTCAACTTGGGAAAAACCTTTGGCAACTAGCCTTGCCTTAAGTCTTTCAACACTTCCATCTGATGCATACTTAGTTCTGTAGACCCATTTACATCTGACAAGTTTTCTTCCTTTTGGAAGATGAACAAGATCCCAAGTATCATTCGCCATTAAGGAACAATATTCTTCATCTATAGTTGCATCCCAAAATGGATTTCCTAAAGCTTCTGCAAAAGTTTTTGTATCATGATTCTCAGAAACTTGAGCCAAAAGAGAAGAGGCTCGCTCAAACAGAGAACTTGTTTGCCGTTGATATTAGAGGAAATTTAAACTCAAAATGGGCCTCCTAAGGAAAATTAATAAAATAATATTTCTTAATTTTGGCGGAAGAAAAGAAAAAACTACTTTTTTGTTCGTATTTTTGACATATCTCCCTATGTTTTTACTCAAATTTCGATCGAGAGAGCTCATTGGATGCGGAATTAAATTCCACATCCAATGAGTACCCACTTGTCATACTTTTGATGGGCCTTGCTACCCCAAAAATAATAAATACTTGAAAAAATGTGATGATGACTTCATCATCATGTTTTTTCAGGTATTTCTTGTTTTTGGAGTAGCGGGGCTCGTCGAAAGTATGCTGAGTGGGTACTCTTTGGATGTGAAATTTAATTCCGCATCCAATGAGCTTTCCCGATCAAAATCTGAGTAAAAACACGAGGAGATATGTCAAAAATATGAACAAAAAAGTAGTTTTTTTATGATACCTATCCCCAAATTTATATTAAAAAATTGTTTAAGAGGTGCTTCCTTTTTTAATTTTAAATAATTTTGATTGGATAATACATGATGACATGTAATTTTTATTATTTTTGGAAGGCCCATTTTAAATTGAAATTTCCTCTAATGTCTCTAGGATCACCGACAAGATCACCATCTGCTTCACATGTTGAACGGACCCATTGGGGAAGCATTGGTGCTGGTGCAATTGGAGGAACATGAGCAAGCGGAGGTGGATTTTCATCCTCACTATCATCATCAGAAACTAGAGTTGGAAACTTGTCAAGGAAGTTGGAAGAAGAAGAAGAATAAGGCACAATTGTCGAATCAGGCTCGTAGGCCAAAGATGGCACACCCTCTAAGTTAAGCTCACAGGCCAAGAGATTTTCATCAAATTTAACATCTCTTCTAATGATTATATCATGAGAATGTGGCTGAAGAAGTCTATAACCTTTTACATCTTCATAATATCCAACAAATATGCACTTTTCACTTTTAGGCTGCAATGCTTTCTGTTTTTCATCCAGAATGTGAGCCCATGCTTCACAACCAAACACACGGAAGCGACTTACATCTGGTTTAATTTTAATCCATGCTTCTTCTGGTGTTATACCTTATAAAAATTTAGTGGGTGTGTGATTAACTATGTAATTTTCACAATTTATGGCCTCAGACGAATATTGAAGACTTAGTCCCTTAGATTGGATCATATAATTATCCATTTCTTTTAAAGTGTGGTTCTTCCGTTCAGATACACCATTTTGTTGTGGTGTATATGGAACATTGTGTTGTTGTTGGATTCCTTGTTTAGTGCAGAAATTAGTGAACTTGTTGTTAACATATTCTCCTCAATTGTCATATCTTAACTTAATAATTTGATGACCAGATTGTTTTTCAACAAGGGACTTGTAGGCCAAGAACATGCTAAATACTTCGCTCTTAAGTTTTAGGAAGTAAACTCAAGTGCGTCTGGAGTAGTCATCAATGAAAGTTAAGAAATATTTGAAACCAGAAAAGGAAGCATATGGAAGAGGAACACACAAGTCACTATGCAAAAGCTCCAAGGGAACCAAGGCGTGCCAAGAAGCACGCTTGTCAAAACAGTCCCGATGATGTTTTCTGAGTACACAACTAGAACAAACATCATCCTTGCAAGATACCATCGGAAGACCAGTCACCATATTGTCTTTACATAGTTGTTGCAATGAGTGATAATTTAAGTGATCAAATCACTCATGCCAAACTTTGCTCAAGTTATCACTATGAGCAACAAAAACTAAAGGAAAAGGTGATGACCCAAAGTTGTTAAATTTATACAACTTGGTAATATCATCAATAGTTCTAGTAGCAAGGATATTTTGAGAATTTTTAAAATCCTTGATTACAACTTGGTGAGGTGTAAACGTCACAGTTTTATCTTCACCTGAATGAGTAATTTGATAGACTGATAACAAATTGCAGGAAATTTTTGGAACACATAGTACATCATTTAAATGACCATTTTCTACTGGAACTATTCCATATCCTACAACACTTAGAGATCTATCATCATCAACAAATATTTGTTTGGTGTTACATTCATGCATAGTAGAAAAGATGGCTTGATCCTTAGCCATATGATAAGATGCTCCAAAATCAATGAGCCATTCAATTGAAGTAGAAGAAGAAGATGTAGTATAAGAGTAAACCAGAAGCACAAAGTGCATGTCCATAAGAGGTAGATTCTGAAGACGAATCTAGGCTGATGTGGTGCTTCTTCATTGCTGCTTCCAAGGCTTCTATCTTCTTGAAACAATTAGATTCATCATGATTATCTTTCCCACAAAAGTTGCAATGATGCTCAGTCTTCTTTCCTTTTGGCTTGGATCCTTTGTCATTTTTTAAACAAGGATATGACCAAGAGGGTTTGGGACCCTTGTTGTATTGCAAAAATTCTGTTTCTTAGGAGGCTTGGATTTTTCTTTCTATTAGGAAAATAAAACTTTCCCAGATGTATCTGCATTGTTAATTATTTCAAGATGAATGAGCTTATCTTGCTCTCTAATTAAGGAATCACAAAAGGATTCAAGACTAGGCTCTTGATAGCTAGCTGCAGTCAAGGATTCTTTCATGGAGTAGAATGTAGATACAAAAACAGAATATGCAGGTCCAAGTTTGGAAAAAATATGATAAATACATTGTTTGTCTTATTTCTTAATCTTGCATTCTGCATATAAGAGTCTAAGAGTTTTATACTTAGATAAATAGTCTTGAATGCATGGAAAATCATTTGGATTCAAGGAAATCAACTCATTCTCAAGTTGATGACCCCGAATTTCATTGTGTTTACCAAACATAGATTCAAATTTTTCCCAAGCTTTATCAGGTTCATCAATTCCAGATATGTGGAATTGCAAATCAATAGAGATCGACATCCCAATCAATCCACTAGCTTAATCACATCTATTTTTCCATCTAATTTTCTTATCATCATCTGTGGGTTCTGTTTCTTTCCTTGAGGTTATCCTGAAAAGTCCCCTACTTCGTAGAACATCCTCCATACGAGATTTCCATGAGAAATAGTTAGAACTTGTAAGTATAATATCACAAGGGGCGTCCATACTATAAAATAATGGCTGAAGTAACAAAAACTAACTATCTATATGCAAAGAGCGTGAAAATGTATGTGGTTTAAAAAAAAATGGCACTGAAAACTGATTCTGGATGATGAAGTTATGCTTGATCAAAGAAAATGTTGAAGATGTTCCCAATAGTGACGTGGCAGATATTAACTTGACCAACTAAAAAAAAGAACCCCCCTCTTCCCAAGATCAACCTTTGATAATCACTTTACAATAAAGTTGCTTTTAAGTGAATCACTTTTGTAGAATAAGTGATGTTCACTTTTACAATAATGTTACTTTAAATAGCGCTGCAATAAATTAAAAGACTTAAGTGACTCACTTTTTATTTTATTTTATTTAAGTGAGATGCACTTTTACAATAAAGTAAGTTGAAAATAGAAATTGCATGCACTAAAAGGTAGCTTAATAAAACTTGAACTCAAGACCTATTAAGAAATAAATCAACTTTGGACCAAGTGAGCTAAGTTTAAAAGGTACGTAAAAGAATGGAAAGATGAAGGGGTTTTTTTTTTAACTCTTCTCTTTCGTTCTCTGTGGTTTCCTTTTTTTCCTTCAGATTTGCCAAAATGGGTGTTTCTGGATCAAATGGAAATGGTTTTCGGTGAAACGAAAACTATTTCCAATTAGAAATGGAGCTCCAGAAGTAATGGAACAACTCCCATAGGCCACAAATGCACAAAAAATATAGAACCATAAAGCATTTCAAAGTTTCGACAACACCGGTTCCAAGTCTTGGTCAAAACCGAAAGTGACTCTTCATAAACGCTCTGATACCATGTTTGAGTACACAGGGTACTCCCAAAAGACCCAACACCTTGAAAAACCACTTCACACAAATAGATCATAGATCAACACACTGATGTTTGTCACGTGGTCAAAACCCTCAAGAGGGAAACAATCCACGACCCTAGCGAAATAGATACTTGGAGCAATTTATTATGCAAAAGAAAGAAAGTTACATATGAGCTTCTCATAATCGATCAACTAGCCAAGGACCCTCCATGCTCTTTAAATAGAGATCATGGACCAATCAGATGTTAAGCCATGGATCAATGGTAGGTATTATTTAAGAGAAGTTGAACCGTCCGATCACTTTATGTCTAGAGCATATCATGACCGTCGGATTAAAATCTTTACAAATGCATACTAAAGAAACACACTTTACCTAACGGATATATTACACAAGTTGATCTTAACTAACTCCTAAGTGTCTAAATATCCTAATATACCTGCCAGGGTATGGTAGGGAGGAAACCGGTGGATCCGGTGTGATTGACAATCGAGCAATGGAAACAGGAGTAGAGCAAAGATAAAGCAATATTTAGCCTCGTCCTCAAACGACAACGACTAGCGATATCAACAGGTATTCTACTATTGTCAAAATTATTTTCTTTCATGAATTATAATTATCTAAACTAGTTGTACCATGAAGACAGATCTTATGGTTTTTTATTGTTGCATGTGCAATGATGAAATTTAAAGTTTAGTGTTTATGGGATATTGGAATATATGTTTAAACTTGTTTATTTTTTCAGTTTACGAAAAATCATGCATGACCTTTAGTTGTATTTATTGGACCCCTTGGAGGGTTGTTACAATATTGGATAGGCTCCTGTAGTAGTTTCCTTGTAGAAGGGGGTATAGAAAAACAATCTCTATGTCTGATTATTTCAAGGTCACCAAATAAGCTTATCCCAAACCTGAGCGAGGAGTTGGGTTATCCCATGGCGCGTAAATTTGATATGGGAAACATAGGAGTAAACGATGAGAAAAATAAACCATTAGATGAGATGGTAGCGCATATCGATGGTTACAAGGATTTTTGTGTAGCAAAAGGTACTGGACAGATAAACCATGAAGGCATGTGAAATCCGTAGGTCACTCTATTTTCCAATGACCTCGATTTGAGTGGACCAGATCTGCGGCAGAGATGCGCTTTCACCACCCAAACTTTCACGATGGATAAGCTGGGGTAGTGTTGCAAAATATGGGAGGGACCTGCGGTATTGAACGACGTTGATCTGATCAGGATTTGATCAATGGTCCTGGCTGATTTTGCAAAAGGAATATGCACAACGTTTAAGGGGACGAGATGATGTGAAGCCTCGTAGGGAGCCATGCTTTCGACGGTGGAGATTTGGTGGAAGGAGGAACCGACAGCCCCAATCTGTTTCGCGATGGAGACATACATGAAGGTTAATCAAAGGGCAGAGCACGAAGCAGGGTAGGGGTCACCTGGTTGAACGATCGAGATCTAGGTTAGGGGATATCTATGACTAGAACTTGTTCTGCTGTACAAAGGCACCAGGGGAGATAAGGAGGGAGAGGATTGTGAAATGGAGAACAGGGTAGGGGATAGCGCTGACACAGTTCACACCTTGGATACCATAACCATGCGTCCAGACATGCGTGAGAAGGACGAGCTCCGAGATAATTTGAAAGTGGAGGGTAGAGATGGCCTTTCCACACCGTACGACAAGGAGGCATGGGCCCCTGAAAATCGAAGGGTATCATGTTAGCGTGGGGACAAATCAACAATATTCCTAATTTTAAATCCACGTGTCATAATAAATCCAAGGCTACTTACAGGTGAGGCCGAAGGTCGCTTCAGCAAATAATATTGGGAGGACACACCGAAAAAGGGTGGCGTAATCAGAATATTTGCATGAGAGAATCAGATCAGGAGCCATGTGATCATCCGTGTTGTCATCATGCCACCTGAATATGATATGTGAAGATTTGACAGGCTCACACCTGAGCTCAAATACCCAAATCATTATAATTCCACCATATGACCTGTTCTAAGATACAGAGGGAATGAATGTTGATGACAAGTGGGATGGCCTCTATTACTCTGCTAAAGATCAAGGGAATCCCGATATGTGACCTATTGCAATTTTTATGCTTGAGAGATCCTTTACCCTGTGCATTTGGTTGGTCGATAGACGATGCATGAAAAAATGACCCCTACTGGGCCTTCACGCATTAACAACCCCATCCATTGAGGTAAAGATGTTCATTGCGCTAGAAAGGTTTTTTAATGCTGGTAAGGATCATGTTGTCCTGATAAATCACCACAGTGCTGCGGGAGTAGTGCATGGAGCTCCTGGTCCTAAAAATATCCTGCCAAAACCTTTGGACAAGGCCGTGGACACCATTGCCATGGTATAGAGTATCCATTGTTAGGGGTTGAAGGTTTGAACGAAGGTTCAGATGTGGGGAGAAAGGAGTGGAGGAGTTTTTCATTATTGTCTTGGACTCGTATTGCCAACTTCATCTAGGATGATGAGGAACCTCGGGAAATGATGCGCTGACATGCCTTTAAGGAAGGATCTAGCCCCGGTAAAAGAAGTCGACATGAATGAAAAACCCATTAAGGAATCGATATTATCGAAAGACAAGGATGTCTCCTTCAGGCCTACACAAATAATATCATTTCCAGGAGGCGGAGATACCGGATAGAAGGAAAAATACAAAAGGAATATAAACCTTCCTGTCAACAATGAATATAGGCAGAACCTGTTTTTGTTATACATAGAAGGCATAAGGGCCAGAAACATGAAAGGTTTCAGGACCAATTCAAGTCTGTACATCAGAATGTGCACAAGAGGAATCAAATCATGAGCAAAATGATACGTCATCTCTATCAAAGAAAGCGAACCTGCATTCCATGTACCACGTGCCATTTTGTTTAAATATAGTTATCACAATGTACCTCCCTTTGCAAGCATCAATTGTGACAAATCTGCCACCTTGGGTACTTTGTTAGGATTCAACATGATTCTTTCGGGTTAATCCCATTTTGTAACTGAATTTGTTACCCTGTTTCGGGACGTATCTCGAGGGTAATTGATATTATAAATAGAACCTCCTCAGTGGAGGATAGGGGTTGGATTGAATTTCATTTTTAAGGCCTTAGCACCGATTTTGTAGCTCTGCAAACATTTTTGGGAGTAGTAATGAATATATTTATCTGTGGTTATGAGATTCATCACGGTATTTTTATTTAGTGTGTGTTCCCTATTTATTTCATTTTTTCATGTGTTATTTCTACCAATACATTTCTATATTAGTGTGCAAGTAATTCTCTCTGAGTTAAGCACTCCTACATCATAAATCATATTTGTAATGTGATTGTAACAGCTATGATAGAATTCATCCCTTGATAGGTGCTCTATTTCAGTTGTTTCCCTCATTTTGTTATTATGCTAAAGGTGTTGCAAGGGATTCATCCATCGATAAGTGCCCCTTGTCATGCTGTGCTTTTCTCTTTTCCTCTGCCATCGCTTAAAGATATTTCAATGAATGCTGCACTACTTTGCCTCATAATACAAGAGAGAAAATCGTTGTTCATTATCTGCTGTAAAGTCCTTAAATGTTTCAGACTGTGACTCCATTGCCCAATGGTTTTATTATTTGTCTGTCTTTCAATATTTTATTTCATGAATCACTCTGTTACCCACATAAATCTATCCTTTGCATGCTTGTTTAAATCCAAATGTATATGTGACTACTACCGTGACAAGAGAGAGCCCTCTTTGATTGCATTGGCTAGAATGCATTCTAAATTTGGTTTGAAATGGTTACCCCTGTGACTTCCTACCACAACCATAGGAAAATTATAGGGTGCTAATAGAACCATCTACCAATTTCATTAATTTTTTCTTCCCCTCCTTTATTCTGTGGTTAAACCATATAGACTGCTTCTTAAAACTCAATAAGGAAGTCCTTAAGTGGTTTCTTGAAGACCTTCTGGTAGCATGTGTAGTTTGATCTATTGAACACGCTTTAGGCATTTGTACTGAAGCTTCTAAATATTTAGAACTTTTATTTTTTGTAGGTGCATTTCTATCCATTTATTCATGGAAGGTAGTTCTTTCAACTATTTCAAGGCTTCTAATTGCATCCAAATTCTCAATGGATGCAAGTTCAATTTTTTGTCCACTAGGTAGGACTACACTTTCATTCCCTTCAACCGTAATTGGAGACAAAGGATGCCTAGGTTGTTGAGCAATCCAACCTTCTCTATTTGATGAAAGTTATTTGTAGTGGAAACAATAGAAAAAGCTAAAATTTGAGGGTCCACTGGTAGGAATTTATGTGCAATAGAGTTAATTTTATGGTAAAGTACTATATCTTTTACATTAGAATTCCCCTCAACTGTAATTGGATACAAAGTCTGCCTATTTTGTTGAGAAAAACAACCTTCTATACTTTGATAATAATTAGTTGTAATGGAAGCAACATCAAAAGTTGATTTTTGAGGAACATCTGGGATCAAATTCTTTGAAACAATGTTCATTTTTTGGTAAAGTGTTTTTATCTTGTACATTACCATTCCCATCAATCGTAATTGGATACAAAGGTTTCCTAGGTTGTTGAGAAATGCAACATTCTATACTTTGATGAAAGTTATTTGTAATGGTAGCATCATCAAAAATTGATCTTTGATGGACCTCTAGGACAAAATTATGTGAAACATAGTTAATTTTCTAGTAAAGTGTTCTATCTTGTACATTACCTTTCCGCTCTACTGTAATTGGATATAGACTTCCTAGTTTTTTGAGAAAAACAACAATCTATACTTTGATAAGAATTATTTTTAATGGAAGTAACATAAAAAGATGATGTTTGAGGGACATCTGGGACCACATTCTGTGAAACATGGTTAATTTTTTGGTAAAGTGCTATATCTTGTATACTACTATTCCCCTCATCTAGAATTGGAGACAAAGGATGCCTAGGTTGTTGAGCAATGCAACCTTCTATACGTTGATGCAAGTTATTTGTCATGGAAGCACCATCAAAATATGAGGGACATATGGGATGAAATTATGTGAAGCAAAGTTAATTTTCTGGTAAAGTGTTCTATCTTGTATATTACCATTCCCTCAACTGTAATTGGATACAAATATTGCCTAGTTTATTGAGAAAAACAACATTCTATACTTTGATAAGAATTATTTGTAATAGCAACAACATCAAAAGCTGATCTTTGAGGGACAGCTAGGACCACATTCTGTGAAACAAAGTTCATTGTTTGGTAAATAGTTCTATCTTGTACATTACCATTCCCCTCAACTGTAATTGGATACTAAGGTTTCCTTATTGGTTGTTGAGCAACAGTATTGTTTGTCACACATTGCTTACATAGAGAACATTGATTTTCAACAGTTGTTGCATGATGTATTATTGTTTGAGGGAAATTTATAGTGTTATTTTGTGGTATGGAGTTCTAATTTGTAAATTCTTGACGTTGTTGATGGGAAGCATGAATAGAATCCATTTTACCCCTAGAAGGAGTGAATTGAATGGAAATGTTATGTAGTCCCAAATTTGGAACATAATTCAATTCTATTTCCTTGTGTCAACCTTTTTTTCGAGGAATATTATCTTGAGATGACTAGTTTGAAGAATCTATTGATGAATTATTCTGCAAAATCAACCAAATAATCAACATTAATAGAGAATATATTTTTGTATTAAAAATAATTTTCATGACTCAAAAAGAAAATTTCGACTTATATAAGAATATGGGAATAATAAACACAACTTCCCCAAATTAAACCACTTAAAAATACCTAAGGATGGAACTCAAGCTTGCATTTTACTGAACCAAGAGGGAATTTCACATTTACAAGGTAGCATTGTAGTGTTTTTTCATAGTAGGAATGTTTTTAGGAAAAATTGGGAAACTAGAAGTATAATAAGGTGTAAAATAATTAAAAATAACTATATACAACGTATATAAGAATACTCAAACTTGAGGCTTGGGCATGCATTATACTGAACCAGTCAAATTAAGTTCAAAATAGAAAAATGCATTTTTCAAAAATATATTGTAGACAACTTAAAGATAATTTCAAAATTATGAAGGAGGTTTATTTCAATAGTGTATATATATCCATGTATATGGTATTATTTTTAAAAAATTTCCTATATAAACATTATGGTGGTAATTTTTCTAAGCCATTTTTACATATTTACACTATGTTTTTACATAACAAGATTAATATTTTACCTTCTTGTACATTTGGTTCTTCCATTTGGGTTCAAAAAATACATGTTGTGCAAAAACACTTCATAGATGTCTTGTATTTACGAAATGTCCACCTACATTAATAAAAATGCAAACAAAACCCTCCTATTAAATGCTTATAGTTAATAGATAGCTATATTTGTGAGAACAATACCCTTTTTAATTTTTATAGGATACCTATATTCATGTTCCTACGGTACACAAGAGAAGTTTCCAATCTGGATATCATTAACTTTGTACATTGGTTTCTATGATTTTTGTCAAGTACATCAACAAACTTAAGAATGCACATATGATGATTTTATTATGCTAAATATAGAATAATATATGTATCAAACATATTCTTATACATAATTTTTCAATAACTTGTTCAAAATCAAAATTAGGACTAAAACCCCAACTTATGTAAAAGGCTAAGTTTAAATATTCAAAATTGGGATTAGAAAAATTCATGCCAAAGTATGTATAGATTTCAATAATTAAAAATGAGACCATGGGGATGAACATAAATATATTGTTGAAAAAAACATGTTTCATATTCCTAATAACTTGTTTACTTTTCCCACAATTAATCTCATAAACTAACAAATTTTATGTTTTGAACCCAATTTAACCTAATTCACAAAAATTCCCGCCCAACCCTCAGTATTGGGTATTTTTTACTGATTTCAGTTGGAAATGGATTTTTTAGTATTTACCACCTTATTGTTCATATGGTTCTTCAATTTGGATTAAAAGAAACACCAGTGTGAAAAAGAAATGTCCACCTATAATGGAAATAACTAAAGAACTCAGGAAACCGTGATGAATAGAGATAAACATAATATTGGTAGAAAAGGAATACTCAAGAATCAATAATTAAAAATTTGAAATGTTAAATATGTACATATATAATACAAAAATACCATAACTTTCATGTAACTCTATAACAGTTAAGGTAAACCAGTGAACTATGATTAGAGTTTTCAACACCCAAAGCAGGGATTAAAACATCTATTTTATTTAAACCTAAACAAAGTTCGAGACTATCAAAACTCATCCTTATTATAATGGTATATTCATAGATAATGTTTAATAAACAAAAGAGGAGGGAATATCCTTAATCATACTCATCCTCATTATATTTCTCTTTCTTTTCTTCTTCTTCTTCTTCAGTAATTGAAGCAGATCCATCTTTCTCTTTCTCCTCCTCCTCCTCCTCCTCCTCCTCTTCTTCTTCTTTTGCTTGATTTGAAGATAATCACTCAGAAGAACAAGAATTAGGAGAAACATGTCTAATGTATTCTTCATATCTAGTGGGATTTTCCTCTTCTTCTTCTTCAGCCTTCTCCTCCCCATCTTTGGAGGAGTCTTTGGTTGGTTTTTCCTCCTCTTTGGAGGAGTCTTCAGTTTCCTTTCCCTCCTTTTTGGAGGAGTATTATTTCTATGTTGAAATATTTATGTAACCGGTCATGAATAGTAGAACAATAGAAATCAAATTACAATGAAGAAAACAAGTAAAAATGAAATTGAACAAAAAATGGAAAAAAAACCCACCATAGTGCTGAACTGCAAAGAGAAACCCACCAAAATGGAAACAACTCAGGATAGATGTTACTCAAGAGTCAGATTCACTATAAATAAATGTTTTTCTACTAGTCAGTATATCAGGTCAAACAAATTGGTCCTAATTTGACCAACTTTAGATCAAATTTTTATTTATTACTCCGATGACTGTGATGTCAGAATATCCTATAGAAACTATATATAGAGATTTACCATAACAAGCAAGTCCCATATAGACATTTTTTAATAGGAAAGCGAGTGGATTTTTTGTAGTAAATCATAACAAGCAAGTGTAATCTATACATTTTTTGACATGAAATTGCAATCAACAATTTTTTTTACAGGAAAGTGCAAGATTGTATGTCAGCTACTGACAATAGGAAAGTGAAATCTACAAAAAATTTTACAGGAAAGTGGAAGATTATACGATAGATACTAACAATAGGAAAGTGCAATATATTTCCTATTGAGATTACAAAGAGAAATCTATCATGGCCTACCTTCAGTTGTCAGAGGAATTTTTTCTATGGATCAATACACATCACTCTTCTTGATGCGTCATGATTCCAGAGTTCAATTGTAGAGAAAAAGCCACTTTTTCAAAACATGCTCCCCTCTAAAATTCAATATCCATCCATGAAAAATAAATTTCTTAAAGTTACCCACCATTCTTAATCGATCAATCGATGCTTAATCAATTTCGTTCGTCCATGTAGATCTCAAGCAGTTGTTACCATAACTGTTCCACCCTCATGTTATTTATGAATGACAAATGAATTTACCTACATGTCTGATTCTTGGAAGATGGTTGCAAACGGTGGTTATTAAATCCAATTTAAAATCCCTAGATGGTTGACATGCATTAAAGTCACCACTGGTTCAAAATTTTGGTTGATTAACTCTACTGGGTTTAAGAAAGTGACTACTCAACTCCTATTTTTGATAAAAAAAATTGTCTCGATTTCAATTTTACGAGATAAATTATTTTGTTTTTGTTGACTTAGCTACCTTATTTACAACAAAAAAAAATACTAGTTTCAAAATCATGTGGCCAATTATAGCCAATACAAACAAGCATCTTTTGAAAAAATAAAGCATATTTTGATATTCCTTGATTAATATTCTTGACAAAATAAGATACATGCTAGTGTTGGGTAGTTTTTTATGGGGGCATGGATAATTTTCTATTCCTCGATCCTTTGTTATTTTTTCTTTGAGAAACTTCTGTAACTAAAGTTTCTTATATTTGTTCTAGTTTTGGATCTGAGGAATTTCCATATGGTGTTCTGGGGAATAATGAGACCCCATACTAGTAGTGGTATGGGAGGTTAGGTGTTCACCCTAAACTACCTGGTATTTTTGCGAAAGAGGAGAGAACAAGTGGAGTGGTACTTGGTGACATGTATATTTTTAAGAGATCGATAGCTCCCTCTTCATCCTCTTGGTGATGGGTGGAGACCAAAGAGTGAGTAAATATTATATCATAACATGATTTTCATAAAAAAAAAATTTGGATTTTGTATGTGCTTCAACTATCATATGTATGTAAGATACTAATTGTTTGTTGGGTGTAGATTTGGGACTTGCTCTTCATCTAGCTTGATATACTCCCAAAACTATAGAAACTATACTAGTCGAGATCAATGTTGATAATGTTGACAAGAGGATGACTTCCTCTAGGAGGAGAAAGGGCATATAGGTTTCAGAGGAGGAGGGGTATAATGGGGAGTGACCCCAATTTTGGGTGCACCAATATTGAGAAACATTTTTCAATCAACCCCAAGGGTGTGGATGAGTTTTTATGGTCCAAACTGGATGATTGGTTGGTAGCCACCTACCTCCACATACCAGAGGGTGTGATTTCAAGGTAACACATGCTCCTAAGGAAACATGTGTGGCTATAAAGATTCACCATATGAGTACTTCCTAGAATTTAGTAGTAGCGGTACCCTTTCCTACAATAACCACAACTACAATGGTACCCCCTCATGTAGTAATAGAAATAAAAATAGTACCCTTATTATAGAATTAGTTCCACCAAACACATTTTTTCCACCTACAATACCACCACCACCACCACCACCACCAACACAAATAGCAACAACAATTATACCACTAAAGTAAATGGTTCCCTTAGTCTTGATGGTTCTACCCTATTTCAGAGAGTGAGAGATGTAGGTATCTATGGGATATGATCCCCATTTTGTATATCTATTGTGATGGTTTCCTATGGGAGGCAGTTTTTTGATGTAACCCCATAAGTTTATTTGTTATGTGGCCCATGAGGAACATAATGTATATCACATAATAATAATCTAATTTTAATTTTCTTCCAAGCCAGACACCAAACTGGTGTATGATACCCCCTTGGACCCTCTCTACGTAGTGATTTGACTATTAAATTCTATGGAGGTGTACATACTCTACCACCCTTTGGATTTGAAAATGTGACCTATGAGGAGGAAACATATATACTTAATTTTTAGGTCCACTCAAGTTGTACATATAAACCTATTCTCAATGGGTTTTCCATACGTGTGTTTCAACTATGTGATTGTGATGTTTTTTTTAATGTTTTTTAATATAAACACAAGTGATGTTTTATGACATAAATTGATGGTAAAAACACAAAATATATTTATTCTAATGAAAAATGTACTAATCAATGTAATAAATTCCAATCCAAAACTCCATTTGCGATGTGATCAATAAATGTATTAGAAATTCTTGGGACATGGATGAACATGATTGTTTCAAACTGTTGATTCAAAATTGTACTCGAAGATACTTTTGGAAGAGGAATGGATCACAAAAGTAGACGATGTTATTGAATTACACAAAAAGGATTTGAGAATCCAAATGGATGTGAATATGGTGAATGCAGAAGTGGACTGCATCAACCAATAACTTAATTGCAAAATTAGACTCTAATTGGTAACCAATGCCTTGACTAAGACATGCACCACGCATGTGTAAAATCATATGTGTTGGGGTGTAAATATCCCAAGTAGTAGATGCAATATTCTTTAACCAATGACCTATGTTGTTATGGAAGCCAACATAGCAGTCCATACTTGAAGTCATTTGGAAAGGAAATGAGAATGGTGGTTGAGAAACTATAAGTTATAAAAGGATAAAAAAGACAAAGCAAAGAAACATAAAATGGTGTATTTATAATGTTTTTTGATAATAAATGTGTCGGTTAGGGATATATCTTATTCAAGTAAAACCCATTGAAAGGGTTGTTGAGAAGACCTATTTTTGGGAGGCATCATTTGATGATGTAGGGTCCTTCCCAAAGGGATATAAACTTGTTGTGTCCTAGTTTAGTGTCCTCTTTGGCATTAAAAACGTAGACAAAATCAACATCACAAAATATGCGAGAGTGAACCTGATGGTAGTAATAATCTTTGAAACATTTCTTCATGGCCTCATTTTTTCTAAAGAGACATTATGTTTTTCATCAATATGTTCTGATGTGAGCAAGTTTTTCTCAAGCATAGAAGTATTAGGGAGTAGTTCAATGACGGTTTTGTAATAGCTCCAATTTTGAACAGGAATTTATTTAATCAAAATTATGTAAATGGTGTAAATATGCTAGTATGGATTCCTAGTGTAGAGCTCAAGGCTAAGGCCCGACTACTGAATGTATAGGCATGTATGATGTATGCATTATTTGGGCCTTATGGTTGGATCATCGTGCCAATATGAAATTTATGCAAATATTATGTTGGAAATTAATAAAATGGTCCAAGATGGTCGTGTAAAGAGAACTAGAAGGGCTATGATTCCACTAGAGGGGAGGAGGAAAGGGGGCATATGGGGAAACTAAATCCTATGTTTCCAAGGGTCGACCTTAGAACTCATCCAAAATATGTCATGTTGTTTATATGATCCCATTATTTCCTTTTGACTAGTAAACCCAATCATTGAATGCATGTGTGAGGTTGATGGGGAAAGTCAGTTCATGTAGTTATTGAAGCATGGGGGCAGTGACAGTTTTGTCAACAGTCAGGATTCCTTTTCTTCTATGGTCAGAAGCTATGCCAATTGTATTTTCACCATCATGTCATATACCTTAGAGTCAACACTCAATCTATCATTCTCTTGTGCGTGTTTTCCTACACTATGGAGATTTTACTACTGTTGTTCATGACCATCACCAAACTGTGCATAACTTAGAAATTCGAATTTGGAGATAGGGATGAATTTTGGGAATAAAATGAGATGGTTGTAGGTGAGAAAAGAGGTTGGAAAAGCTAGGAGCCCTTACCCACTAATTTTTTCTACTCTTTAGGTGCTTGAGAATCCATAATTTATACTACAAGAGGTTCTCCAACAACATACAACATAGTGGACTCTTATTGCACACATTGGTAAGCACTGTAATGGTTGGATTCCCTGAGGGAACTATGGTTCAATGAAGGGGAATTATTTCCTTGTGTTGTGTAGGGAAGTTGGAAGGAGTGCCATGGTTTTAATGGCTAAATGATATCTCTGTAGAGCTCTGTATGAGTTTTGGATAAGCATAGAGAGAAGAAGGGGTTGTGAACTAAGTGAGAGAATACTGTAGGTGTTTCCTTCACCCTGGTGGCCTCATAGCACAACCTGGGGGTGGACTCTAGAGAAAAAAAGTATATGCTGGATAGAGTTCCTATAGTTGGGTGGAAAATCGCTCTTACACAACCAGTTGCTTGGATATGTTTTTCTTAAGATAAGTATGATTTGTTTATGATGTGTAATGATCTTTATTTATATTCTTGTAATGACTAAGCTTGCATATGCATTCTAGATAGGTGAATTTTTTTTAATTATTCTATGTATTTTGATTCTGCACCTGCACACACATTTTTATTATCACATAATTCATAATTATGTATATGCGGCAAAATTTGAGAGCCTGAATTATTAAATGTCCCCTTACGCTGGTCGAAATTGATGGATGGGTATGTTGCAGAGTGGTATTAGAGAATCTGGTTGAAATATTGGAGTTGTAAAGACTGAAAATGAACAGTTACAAACAAAATCTAATTTGTGGGAGTAATTATGGCATGAGAATTCAGGGTTTTAATTGTCTGGTGGTATCCTGACTAAGCCAGGCATTAGAACCATCTTCTACAAAAGTGAGAGGTAGATGGATTAATGGAAATTTTAAAAATTTGTAGAGTTACAGTGCAATGCTTCTATGGATGTCTAGCTCTATGACGGAGGAGAAACATGTTTAGTTGGTGGGCCCCACCCATTCCAAATGGACGAGTGATGTGTAGGAGCTACACTGGAAGAAGGAATGATGTGGAAGAAGCATAGTCATGGTGTATATCAGACACACTGGACCCACACACAAGTGAACTGCATATGGTGGAGTATGGACATTAGTTCTGATAGAAGATCGACGGTTGCATTCGATAATGCATGAGCCACATGCACATAGGATAATAATAGTGGACACAAATATGACCATTAGATAAAGGGTAATGTCAATTACCAATGATCATCGCGTGATGGTAAAGTGTCTTTGTTTAAAACAAGACGAGGGCACATTGAGCCAAAAAATTCCTAGGACACGTGTCCATTTTCTATTGTTAAAACATCACCGAGAAATTTTCAAGAACCACTTTCACAAGGGCCTGTTACCACTTATGGTAAAGGGGAAATTGTCAACGTATTCTCACATGTGGTTAGGTGGTATTATTCCTTGGTAGTCGTTGGTGGGTTACATGGATGCCTTGAGGTGACAAGTTGGACATATCCAACACATCAACAAGTAATTTTTGGGACACATCGACACCCATGCAGCATCATCAAAAAATGACAGTGAATTTATGCACTAGATTATGACAAGCCCCCTTGACACCCATCTTTTTTTAAATCAACAAGGTTGGGTTTGGGGTTTAGCAACGTCCATTGGAAGACCATAAAACTGGGTATTTTTGGAATAATGGTGGATGCTATAGAATTATTTCTTTTTAAGTTTGCAAAAGTAGTAAATTCCAGAATCCTATAGTAGGTGACTAGAGCATCATGACATGGAATTGAATATTGCTGAGTAATCCTCATTATATGTAATATCTAAGGAAATAAATAATTTGTTATGGTTCTCCATAGGCGATCTTTTGAAGGTGTCTGTGGTTAAATGCACCAACAAGAAAAGTGATGATATCCATAATTTATCAAAAAATGTCAAAATATATATTTTCCAGAATATATAAAAAAAATTGATTTTTATTTTATGAGGATGTAATAATTCTAACAATTGTGTTTACATGAACACTTTCTAGATTCATAATTTTATCATAGACACTACAACAAAAACTGGATTTAGCGTCGAATTTAGCGCTGGATTTTAGTGTAAATTTTTCCCAATTGTGGTGAACAATCCGACGCTAAACCTGGCGCTATTGTACATTTTCGTAAAACGCCATCTATTGCATCTTTTTTTACGTCATTTTTAACATCCATTTTTGCACCCAATTTTTTGCATCTTTTGTTACGCCTTTATTTGCGCCCAATTTTGCAACTTCTATTGCATCGTTTTTTGCTTCCTTTGTTACATCCTTGTTTACACCCAATTTCACACTCAATTTTGCATCCAATGTTGCATCTTATTTTTCTCCTAGTTTTTCATCGAGTCTTGCACCCAATTTTGCACCTTGTTTTGCATAAAATTATGTGTCCAATTTTGCATCTAACGTTGCATCTAGGTTTGCATCCAATTTTCGACCCAATATTGCGTCCAGTTTTGCATCCAATTTTACTTATAATGTTGCATCCCCATTTGCATCTCATTTTGTATCTTGTTTTACGTCTTTTTTTTTTATCCATGTTTGTGCCTAATGTTTCATATCATTTTACGTCGTATTTTGCATCTAGGTTTGCACCTAGTATTGCATCTTGGTTGATGTCTTTTTTTGCATCTATGTTTGAGCCCAATGTTGCACCCAGTGTTGCGCCTAGTTTTGCGCCCATGCTTGTATATAATATTGCATCTATTTTTGTGTCCAATGTTGCATCCCATCTTACATTCAATATTACGTCTATTTTTACATCCAATGTTTTGTCCCATCTTGCATCCAATATTGTGTCGCGTTTTAAGTTTTTGTTTGCGCCAAGCATTGCTTCCAATTTTGCACCTGGTGTTACACCTGCTTTTATGTCCATCGATACACCATATTTTGTGCTCAATTTAATGTCCAACTTTACGTCTAGTTAGGAGTCCACTTTTGCATCTACTGTTGCGTCTAGTTTTGGACCTAGTATTGCATCTAGTTTTTAGTCATTAATTGTGTCTAGTGTTGAGTTTATTTTTGCATCCAATTTTGCATTTAGTGTGACATCCATTTTTGTGTCAACATTTGCGTCTGACATAAGGTTGAATTTTGTATCCACTTTTGTGTTTGGTGTGACGTCTAAATTTACATCCTATTTTGCATTTAGTGTTGCGTCTAATATTGCATCCATCTTGCACTACTGCATTTTTTACCTTTAGAAATACATTGCAATATCATTAGGGCATGGAGGAATCGAACCACCAACCTCTTGCTTGTAAAGCAGGCGCTCTTCCAGTGAGCTAACACCCTTTAAGAATCGGGAAGAGAAGCAATATAACACATAGATTTCATCATTTGTAATTCTAATAAAAAACAATAAGATCCAAAGACAATCATGCTTAAAATCCAATTTATTTTTCCAAACACACTAATAAGCAAAAAATTCTACTGTGCTTAGGCAACAAAATATCCTAAACAATACGCAATCTATTAAAGTGGTCCGCAAAAGAGTCTTAGAAAAAAACATAAAGTATTGATGCATACCTAATAACCTAAACTTGATATGGACAAGGAATAAGGGATTTGTATAAGAAATAGTTGTAGAATACAATTGAGGATGTGTGTGTTGATACATAAATGTTGTTATTCATTGATGATGTGATTTTGTTCAGCAATGGGATGGTAAGAGAAGAACTCATGAATGGTTACTAAAATAAGATGCCTACTATGTGCATCATATATGATATCATGAATATTTTAACAATGAACACCAACAAAGACAATTTATATTATGTGCATTATTTATAATCTAAAAATTAGTAAGATGTCAACTAGGAAAAGCATCATATCGGTTTTTCACAGTTGATAAGGCCAGAAGGAGGTAGATGAAGTTGAGGGGTTTCTCATCTTACTAATGATTGTTCCATTTGAACAGTGAATGGTTCTCTTGGAAAAACCCCAGTAAGGTCACAAATCATGACATCCATATCTACCACATTCTATCCATATGCCTTTCTATTATAAAACCTTGCCTAGAAGCCACTTCCGAAAGGAAAATTTAGTTGGACAAATATAAACATAAGCCTTTCAACTTATCACACATCAGCTTTAATGCACCATAATTCGAAATAAGTATATAGTTGTTGTTCTTTAACACAATATGGTCTAAGATGTCATATCTCATTGAAATTGTGAAGGAACGTTGTTCACAATGAGAACATTACTAGTTAAACATTATTTGACACAAATAAAGTATTGAACTTTGGTTTTTATAAACCAACATAATGCCCCTTGTATTTTATTACTTTCCTTGTGATGTTATATGACAAAACTAATCATTTGGTATAGCTATAGATTTTATGTAAGACAACACGGAATAAGAAACCTGAAATCTATTACAAAGTGACAAGTCTAAATTTGGTCTAAATTTTAGTCTTGGTTAGGCATTAATGATTACAAAGGTTAGGTTTTTTGCTATTGAAGTAGGTTTTTCCTCCTTTATATAGAAATATATGTACCTGTAGGGTATGTACATTGATTACATGGATCAAGATATTATATTGTCGAAACGGGGTTTTGATGATTGTAACACAATGGCCAAAACATCATAGTGGCTATTATGTAATATATATTTTTTATCATTTCTAGCATTTAGATTGAAGTCAATAGAAACATATTTGCACACCTTCCAACCATGCACCCATCCAACATACACTAATATGTCAATGGTGATCCAATTTATTATAAGGTGGTCAAATTGTAGATTTAATGCATAAAAAATTATGAAATTGGACCCAGTCTTTGAGAAAGGGTATTCACCAAAGTAATGGCAATAAATAAATCACTCAATGAAAATAGAAAAAGCTAATATGAGATCCATGTTACTTTATCAAATGTATCATAAATAAGAGATTTAATATTTTGGAACATAATTTGCAGTGAAACTATGCCTTCCCTGATTTAGGACAGCAAGAAGATTTTACATCTCGAGAATCAATGATAGAAGAATACCATGGAGTTCTTTCTATTTTCTATAAAATAATAAGCTAAATACCCGTTAGTTACAAAGTATACATAGCCCAAGAGGTTATCCCATCTAGTTCTAAGTGGTCACCAATGTATGTTATCGGGCAGTTGGCTAGTCCCATGCCAGCAGGTGCCCAGTTTGAATCCCCTTAGGTGAGGAGCACTAGCCTATGCCTATAGGCTTACTATGTATTCCATCCTTAAAGGTAATGCAATAGTAAAGGTAATGTAATAAGAGTGAGACTACTTATAATTCCCTTCTAACTCCATGGTACTAGTTTGTGTCATATCAACTAAGCTCTACTTACTTTTACGACTCATACTCTATTATATGGGAAGGGAAACACAGAGACTACTCTTAACTAAGATACTCCCCTTTTTTGAAAATCTGTCAGCTATCATATTGAGTTCCCTGAAGACATGAGTAAAAGAGATGAAATTAAATTATTTTTTTAAAGCCATAATTTTGTTGTACCACTGATCCAACTTCATAACTTGTAACCTTGATTTTTCTGTAACCCAGTCCACAATCTTGCCACTTGTAAATGTTCAATGCCAATATACCTTGAAAACCAAAAAAATTCCCATAATGTGAGAAGCTCGGCTTGAGTGTTTGAGCCCCTGCTACACCCATCCAAAGATTGATGCTAGCTATTTAATTCAAAATCCTAGCACCACAGATACCTAAAGAAGAAGCAACTCGATTGACCTAATTATGTCTCATTGGAATCTTTGAGAGGATGCAATGAAACAAGTACACAACAAGAGATCTATCCTCACCCTTGAGTTCCCTTGTCATGACTATGGTGCTAATGAATTGGATGGCATTGCCTAAGTAAGACTAATGAAGCTGAAGATTCAATTTGTGTTGGAAATTCACTACGAGCTTGACATCTTTGGAAATAGAGACACATGTTGCAAGTAAAGTTTTCATATGATACTATTTAATTATAATAAAAACAAGAGTCACATGCAGCAATATAGAATTTGCAAATGTAGAAAATGGAAACTGAAGTATTGCAGGAATTGTCATTGGCATTTGCAATGTGTCTATTTCCTTCCTTAACTTTTTTGTATTCATTTGAAGGGATGTTGCTCTATGTGCATATTTGCATTTAATGTTTGTCCAGATCCGTAAATTTTTAAAGAGGGCAACTGCAATTAGTTGAAATTGGGTAAACCAAGAATGCAAGGATAATCAAAATGCAGTTTCCAAAAATCGATTTCAACTTTGCAAATGAAGTTGTAAATTGCAAATGCCAATTCTATGAAGATATTACAAACTTGCAGGTAGTTAGTGTGCAGCCGAACCAAGGAGCTAGGTAGTCCGTGACACAAGCCAAGGAGCAATGCAAAAGAAAATAGTTGTGCTAAAAACAATTATTATAGCAGTTTATTGGGACATTTAGAGGGAATAACAACGCAAAAAAAATATGAATTGCATTTCAATATTAAAAACATGTAAATGGCATCAACCTTAGTAGAACTAAGAACATGTTTTGAAATTGAACATGCATAGGAAAGGATGAAATATTAGAGAAACAAGCAGGACATGTTTTGAAACAAAGACAGATCAAGAATTTGCAAAGAGAACTAATTTCATGTCTTGATTTGATTTTTAAGCAAGAGTTTCCTAAACGGATGGAGCCATGGTACAAGTAGCACATATTTTGAAATAGAGACAAGTAAGACTTTGCAAAGAGAACTAATTTTATTTCCTAATCTAATTTAGAAAAAAGAAAAAGAAAATCCATAATAACATCTTTGGAAATAGAGACACATGTTGCAAGCAAAGTTTTTTCAAGGAGAAATAATTTCATGTGTAAAAGACATGAACATAATTGCAATGAAAGACATGTTCTGAAATTGAATATGCATCTTTAAAAAAAGGAAAAAAGGAAATTGGACACAGGTTGCACAAAAAGGTGAACATCTTTTCAAATAGAGATAGATTGCAAGGAACGACTTTGCAAAGAGCATCAATTCCATGTGGAAGTGGCATCACTCTTAGTCCAATAACATTTTTTTATAACATAAAAAACTGCATAGATTTGACAAAGTTGTATTGACAAGGCACACCAATATAGTACAATTGAATGCACAATGTAGAGCATATGATGAGTAATAGAGTATATAAAGCCTGGAAGCGATATAAACATAGTTGTATATACAATGGTAAAACATAAACTGAAAATTTGGCATATCCAAATGGGTCTGTCAGTTCAAAAAAGAGATTCTAATGTACTTGTAACCATGAATATCAGAATGAACAAAATTTACATAGTGTCACTTTGCAAGATGAGCAATGTGCAAGGGGTGCCAAAAATTTGTTTTCTAGAGCAAAATTTACAAAAAAGAAAGTGATTTGAAGCTAATCACTAGAAAATATAGATTTCTGTGACAATGTTGTATTCAGTTAGTGTAAAAATATCTCATAGGCAAAGTTTTCACAAGTGGAAAACTGTTGACAAGATCTTTCTTGTCTAATTCCTTTGAAAGTTATTACAGGTGTGGCAGTTTCATTATACAATCCATTGTGCCATCCTCTGTCTCAAGAACACACTCCAAGCAATGCTTGTCTCTATAGAGTGTGTTTCGTTTGTGACAAACTAAGAAATATGGAAAGCTATCAAGCATTGGGTTGCTGCAAGCATTGCAAATTCCGTGGAATGGAAATGAGAAGACATTCTTTGTTTTCAAATGGTTCCTTTTACGTGCAAATTGCAGATGGACAAATTTATTTGCCCAAAATAAACAAATGATAGGAAAAATGACATGAATGCTGATGAATAACAATTGCAAAATAAGATATTTTGAATAAAATACATAAGGTTTTTAAACCGTGTAAACATCTTTATATGATGTTAATGTACAGGCAAATAAATGGCATTGCATATATGTCAATAACAAATGTAAATTTAATGGGAAGGATCCAAGATATATGAATGTTGCAAGATATACAAATGTTTCAAATATCATCATAGCCAAATGCTATGGTGTTTTATCGAGTAAGCCTCAGAAATATGAAAATTGAAACCGCCAGTTTCAAAAGTTTCCCAAAAGTGATCAAGCAAAGAGCCAAAAGGGGTTGTTGCAACTGTTGTATGCAAGTTCACATTGTGGTGTTTCATGAAAATAAATAATTATTTTTGCAAATTGGATTGTTGCAACATGTCAAAGTTAAGGTCACTAGTAGTTACGATATGTTGATTCTGGTCAATGTTTTCCACTATGTTTTCAACAAATCTATAAAGCTCTGCAATTGGTGCTTTTGGCACTATAGATACATTTGACAATTTTACAATAGCTTTGTTAATTTGAAATTGGCAAGTATTTGCTTCTATACAATTTGTTGTATAATTTTCTATAGTTTTCTATACAATTTTTTGTATAGTTTTCTAATTGTTGTATAGTTATAAGGAGGGTCATGGCTCAGCTCCAAGTAGCCCTAGTAGGTCACAACTCGTTCTAGGAGTAATTTACAAGTCATGGCCCAACTTAGCACACAGATCACGGCTCATTCAAGGAACACCACAAGATCATGGATCAGTCCAACAAAAAACCTTCATGGCCCTAATATAATAGCTAGAAGGAGGTCATGGCTGAGTTTAGTAGCCAACAAAAGATCATGGATTAGTCCATCACAACAACAAAATTTGTTTTCTCACATAGTATTTTGGCAGATTACCTACTTTGGGTTGGATTCGATGATAGGCGTATTTTTTTGAAAAAAGGAAATTAGCCTTATCCTGCCAATTTGAAGTCATATTGAACTTGTACATTCTACTTATCTCAGTATTTAGAGATTATAATTGTTTTCATTCTTTAGAGTAAAACCGTTTTCTCTCTTCAGAGAGAAACAACCTGTGCGAAAAACCCTAACATATTTCAGAATTGAATGCCTCTTGAGTTTTGGCTTCAATATTGATACCATCATATTGGTGTCGAATCGCCCATCTATTCAACATACCCAATTGAGATATCCAAGGGAGAAAAAGAGCTTACGAAATTGACATTTATGGGATCTCCAAGGTAGTGAAAGAGCTTGCAGGATTGACATTTATGAGTAGGTATAAACTTTTGATTCATCCAGATGCTTAGAGAAATTTGATTAGAAAATTTAAATCAAAGTGAGTTAGCAAAAAAAAAATATTCGCAAGCCGTCGCCTGAGAGATTTGAACTCTCGCGAGGAAACCCTATGTACTTAGCAGCCACACACCTTAACCACTTGGATAGTAAACATGAGGTCATGGTTTTCTCACTAAAGGTAGCAGCATCCCCTTAGACAATAGCAGAGGTAACAACCCAATAAAATGAAGTACACAGTAAAATGTGAAACATTGAGTTGAAAAGCTGAGGCGGATAGCTTTCGAGTGACCAAGGGTTCAATCTAGAGGAATCTCAGATCATTTGCAAAAAAAGGTCCTCTGAAAACAAATCACAGAACCCCAAAACTAATATTCACTAAATATTCAAAACCCCATTCATTTTCCCCAAAGAAAATAATTTTTCCCTATGAGTTGCAAATTTAGTAATAGCTCCCTAGTTTCCCATATTGACGCCAATTAGATGCAAATGCACATAGTAATAAGATATAGAAATGCATATCGTTACAGATATCTGGACCCTAATAATTTTGACAGTTTTGTTTGTCCTACTAATAATAACAATAAGTAACAAAGCCATGGAAGTGAAGATTACCTTTGAACAGAAGGTGATTCCTATGTGTCTTGAAGCGCCTTTAAATTTAGCATATGGATCTGTGGTGTTCACAGAAGGAAGAGACTACATCCGTATTATAGAGCTTCACCATGGAACCACCAAAATGGTCTTCCTTCATAAGAAAGCAAGCAAACCCATCAGAGACAGGAAAAGATACCTTGCCAAGAGGCCTAGCCGAGCATAGACCATCTATCCATGGCTTCTAAGATCAGGTAATGTTGGGCATCACTGAACTCTCTCATCCGTCTTAAATGAACCACAAACTTGACATCTGCTAGGTTTTGTTGGGATCATCTCATGTGGTGCTTTTAGACTTGGCATCCTCACAGCTATAGTTGTCGTCATAGCTATAAGATAATACTCCTTCTGTGTAAGCATCCTAGTACGAGGCATCTTCCTGTCTGGAAGAGACAGTAATATAATAATTCTATACATCTGTTAAGTGAGTAATCTATATAATACGTCTCTCTGCTAGAGCCAAGCCCATGCACTCTGCCTTAGAGCGCCCCGCCTTTAGAGTTCATTGCATTAGATTCGGTTTTTCCATGTTAGGGGAGAGCAACAGCTTAGAAAAATAGAGGAGGGGGCTGTCCTTCCATCATTCACTCGACTTACTGGTTATCACGTTCATGATTGAATCATCGCTACCATGAATTAGTCAATGTAACCCAACCATTTAAGGCCAGGATCACACCGCCGACAAAAGGGATAAAAGGGCAGGTGCACACGCGTTTTGTGTTATTCTAAGAATTCGTTTTAGAAGAATGTGGAATAAAAAGAGCACTCCGTTGATGAGGGTTTGAATTTCATTTCATATCTACCCTTCCAACTAATCTTTTTGGATTGTTTGAACTCTTATATTTCCTATAACTGAATATTACTAAGAACTAGGCTATTGTTGTTAAAATGTGAAAAAACTAGGCAGTTGCGCATCCCGTTGTTGCACAGAATAAGGGTAAGGAGTAGTTAATGATCGGGTAATCCTCCTATTTCTTTCACAGGTAAATAATTATTAATCTCTTCTTTAATCTATTACTATTGGTGGGGTCAAAAATATATAACTCTAAAGATTCACATATTCACAAACGGTAGGATTAGCACATGTAATTAGTCTTTTGTTTTAAGGGCAGGTTAAAAATCATGTGTTTAAAGGCATATTGATAGGATAAGAATTCACATATACAAAGTAAAAGACAAATAATCTTGTGTTTATTAAGGAACCAGAGGAAACAACAACGTTTTATTGAATTCTATTAAAAGAAATACACAATAATGTTTTAATTAAAGGATTTAACTTTTAGTTTAAAAATATGTTTTTTATGAAGAATTTTAATTTTCCATTAAAATATAATAATAATTTTAGTTATATATGTATTAATACATTAAATAATAAATTCAAGAAACTAACTAAATGTGGAACCTAGAATCATTTCTCAAAGTTAATGCCAGGCTATATGTAATGCAACATACAAACTTTTGGAAGGTTAACATGTGTCAATGGTGTAATTGAAATTGTGAATTTTATATTTTCAATTAAAAGATATGCTTTTATTAATAAGTTTAATTTCCAATTAAAATGTTGCTCTAGGGTGGAACAAAAACAATATTAACAATGACACAAACAACTCAAAAGTAACATGTGTCGGTGTTATGCATCTGAAATACATTAAGTGATAAACTTAGGAAACAAATAAAAGGTGGAACCTAGAATCCTATCCAAGGGTTAATGTTAGGCCACATGTAATGCAACATACCAAATTTTTCACGGTTAACATGTTGCATCAATGGTGTAATTGAAATTGTGGCATTTTATTCCAAAGGACTAGAATTAAAAGGCCAGATAAATATAATATGCCCTTTGTAGAGGAGATTCAATAAAAAATCAGAGAGACATATAAGAAATATATTATAAAAGTTTTAGGATAGAGATATAAGAAATAAACGGTGAATAGCTAACATTATAATAAAGCAAGCATGGATAAACATATCACATTAGTATTTTTGGGTAAACATGTGGATATAAACATTGCCAAGTTCTTGAATACATGGGGATCCCTTTTTATGTCTAATATGCACTGCATACGGCCACTTGGTTTCATATTATATGATAAATATATTTAAGAAAACATGGTGGAAGAAATATGTAACAAATCCATGAGATAAATATAGCGAGGTTTCATCCACTAATAATCATTTCAAATGGAAGCTATTTAATATAAGTAAAGGTAGTGCTGGGAAGGATCTTTCATATCCGACATGGTAGGGGAAACTAAAATCAATGTTGATGTTTGGAGAAACTCTTGTCATAGATTTTGATACTCAAGTGCGTTGAATAATGGAAAGTGGAAGGGGTTGTATCCCTAGTGAAAGGTGGTGACATCGTATCGAGTGTTATAGATCTAGATACAGGTTAGAAATTTTAGTCCACCGCCTTTAATTCCTAAAGGCACATCTAAAAATATTAAAGGTTAAATAAGGATAGAGTTGTGAATAATTTTAATTTAGAGGGTAACTTCTACATGTCAGTTATGGGGTTATAGAGGACAAGATATATATAGATTTAAAACCGAAGAGAATAAAATAATGTAGAGAATACAATCAATTTTATAGAACATTGATCCATGAAGAGGGACAACAACAAAGAAGACCTTTTCTACTAGGAAGAGTGGGTCTCTAAGGGCTTGGATTTTGATTAAATGAAGGATCCCATCTCTCCTAGAGTAGGTCATAATTTGGAACTCAAACAAGCACAAGAGACAATGGCTAGGGAATTCCATCAAGGTAGACAAAGACTTATTTATGGGGTTCGTAGAGTAGGAACAACCTCTATAAAGGTGGTTCCACCATGAATATTATGTTAGTTAATATGCATGGCCTAGTGGGAGGGGAAAAGAAAATATCCCTTAAAATATTTATGGATATGGAAATACCATACATAATTATGTTCCACGAATCAATGGGGAGGGAGGAATTAGATGATAATGACATTCACAATTATGTGATTATATGATGATGATGATGACAATGTTCAATGTTGATGATGACAATGACGATGATGATGATGATGATGATGATGATCCTTATAAGAAAGTGTTGGTAGAGGTAAATAAACCCAATTTCACTACAAGCTCCAAGATTAAAATGTGCTCAATCATAGTTATAAGTTATGCATGCTTAAGATTGTAACTGTATCCCAGTTGTTATGCATGCTTTAAATGGTAAACATATCCCATATGCTTTAAATGATGATGATGATGAACTAGATGAAAATGGCAATGATGATGCTTTTTATGATGGCGATGATGGAAATGATGATGATGATCATCGTCGTCGTCATCTTTGTCAGTGTCACCATGACTATCACAATAGATGTCATTGGCATAATCATCATTCATGTCATCATCATCACCATTGTCCTTGACATCATCATGGTTATTGACATTTTCATCAGTTATTCATCATTACCTTTGGCATAAGAAATAACATCTACCCAAAATATGTGATTAGTGTAAAAGGGTCATGGAGGACACATACAATTTATGCATGAAAAATAACAACTTATTTTTTAAGATGATCAACATCATAATTCTCATTGTATTAATCATCATTGTCATTGTCATCATCACCATCATCATCATTCATTTCATTGCCATCATAATCATTGTTAATGTCGTCATTGTCATTATCCTCCTCATCATCATTGTCATCGTTCTCCTCATAATCATTATCCTCGTTGTTATCTTCAACATCTAGGTGTAAAAATGGATGCAAAAGTGGATAAAAACATGGATGCAACAAAATGATGAAAACATGGATGCAACAAAAGTAGGCACATAATGGGGTGCGCAAAAAATGGAAGCAAAAGGTGATGCAAAAGTGGATGCAAAAAATGATGCAAATGTGGAAGCAAAAGGTGATGCAAAAGTGGATGCAAAAAATGATGCAAATGTGGAAGAAAAACATGATGAAAAAAGTGGCACAAAAGTGGATACAACCATGGATGTAAAATTGGATACAAAATTGGATGTGAAAGTGGATGCAACAAAAGTAGATGCAAAAGTAGTTGTAACACCCAACGCAAAACTTGATGCAAAAGTGGATGCAAAAATGGATGCATAAAGGGATGCAATAACTGATGTAAAATTGGATACAAAAAAAGATGCAAATGTGGATGCAAAAGTTGAAGCAAAAGTGGGTGTAAAAGTAGGCGCGGAAATGGGTGTAAATTGGGACGCAAAAAAAGTGGATGCAAGAGTGGATGCAATAGTAGATGCAAAAAAATACGTAAACATGGATGCAAAATGGGATGCAAAAAGGGATGAAAATGTGGGTGCAAAAGTGGACGAAAAAGTGGATGCAAAAGTGGATGTAAAAATGGCTAAAACAAAACGAGAAGCAAAACTAGACTCAAAACAGGATGTAAACTTTGATGCAAAACTTGGTGCATGAAGGGATGCAAAAAATGAAGCAGAAGTGGATGCAAAAGTGGATGTAAAAATGGATGCAAAAGTGGATGAAAACAAGGGCAGAAAAGTTGAGGCAAACATGGACGTAAAAGGGGGCGCAACAAGAGTTAAATGTACAAACTAGGCACAAAATTAGGTGCAAAACTAGGCTCAAAACCTGTTGCAAAACCTAGCGCATAACCAGGTGCAAAACCTGGTGCAAATTACACCGCAATTTGCGCGATATTTAGAAAAAGGACGCAAAAAATGTCTAAAATAGCACAAACCCGTGAAATTACGCCATTTTGTCCAAAAAATGAAGAAAAATACACTGAAAGATGGTCTAGACGCAAAAAAGGATGCAAAAAGAGATGCTAAATCCAGTTTTTGTTGTAGTGAGATAGTGAAAATATCATCATTTAAGATAGTTCAATTTGGAAACCTTTGGTCTTGGTTGGCCAAGAAGGACATCATCATGGATGATGCACAAGATCCTTATGAAGTTGAGGATGATGCAATGGGAGAGAACATACAAATTGAGAATGTAGTTACCAGAATCTAATTGTAGGATAAACCAAGTGACTCCATCGAACATTGTAAAGACCATGAGAAGCGTGAGGGTGGAACTACAAAGTTTTAGAGAAGATAATGAAAGGATGATTAGAGATAAAGAAGAAGAAAAATGATCTAAATGCAACTATGCTTCAAAGTCTGGCATATATTTAGAGCAAGATTAACTCTAGGAATCACTCAGAAAATAAAGAAAAGAGTGGGAGTATCTCAAGGAGGATTTCTCATAAGAGGTCCCACAGTTCAAGAGCAGTGTCTAGAAGCAGGTCATACACTCCATTATTCTCTTATAGTGAGTCATATGCCTCTAAGGATTTCACTGGTGGATGAATCTCTTCATCTCATAGGAGAAGAGGAAGAGGTATTCAAAGAACAATTTACATGGAGAATTTAGGAAGGTCAAACTTCCTACATTTGATGGTGAGATAAAATCTGGTCACAAAGCTGAGGATTGGCTTATTGGGATGACAAAGTATGTCCAAGTCCAATACTACTATAGGAATATGAAAGAAAGAGTGGCCATAATCTATTTGAGTGGAATGACATCTATATGGCAGGATCACCTTAGGCAAGTGAAGCAGATCAATGAAAGGAATATTGTGTGGAAGCAATTCAAGAATTACTTCAAGAAAAAGTACCTTTTTGCTAGGTACTATGAGGGAAAAATCAAAGAATTCCATGAGTTGAAATTGGGCCAGATGAAAATGGAGGAATATGCAAACAAATTCTTGGAGATGGTAATGTATGTCAAGTATATCAAGGACAAAAAAGTGAAAATTCAATGTTTTCTAAGTGGTATTCCTCAATCTTATAAATATAGAATCGAGTTTGATGAGCATCAAACTCTATATGAGACCATAAGAAAGGATAAGTACTATTATGATCAAATCAAAAGGAATACAAATTTCCATAAGGCATGGAAGGACAAGAAAAATGAGAAGTTTTACCAAAGGAAGAAGGGGTTCAAGCCTCCTCATTTCATAAATCGATAAAGGAAGCCACTAGAAGGGGTGAAAAATCTATCTAGGATGATGGTAGACAAGCCAAGAGAACCTAGAGAGACACTTCACTATTGGGGATCCAGAGAAGACCATTTTCTTAGAAATTGTCCACATTAGAATGGGAGTGCAAAGCAAGTTCACAACATTCAAGGAGCTAAAACTATGGGTCAAGTGGAAAGAATTGTCCCTAGAATTTATGCTTCACTAGAGGAATGCCATGCAGACCATCAATCAACTATGGTTGAGGTTGAAGGTAATATTTCTAAGCAATCTATTTCTATTTTAATTGACCCTAGATCTAGTCAAAGTTATATAAATCCTAAATTTGTTGATATTTGTTTTTTTAAGAAAACCAAGCATAGTAAATCATGTTGGAGTCATTTTCATACCCACACATGTTTATTTGGCCTAATTGGCCTACTTTACCACTTATTCTAAGTTATTGGCTTGAATTTGTGACTGCATCATCAACTGGATCATCCTCCTTAAATCAGGGAGGCTAACTATGTCTCCTCCTTCAATCAGGGAGACTAAATGAGCTTCCTCCTTCAATCAAGGAGAAAATATGGGTTGATATGCATGACCTAAGTGCCTAAAATTAGTTAACTGATGGTTATTCCACCAAATTTTAGTTAAATTGCAACTGTAAAGGTGCCTCCATCACTATTTTGTCTATTTTTGGCAATTCTCAGTTAGCTAGAGTGATCTAAGGCGCCTCCAATAACTTCTGGTTACTCAGTTTAGTTCAGTTCACTTCATTGGAGATAAATTGAGTCAAATATGCACCCCCTTCTACTGATTGACATGCACTTGAGTTATATTTAGTTAGAATCAGTCGTAACTGCTCCGATTCAGTTAGAGCTGATTATTGATTGTGATTAGTGGTTAACTGATGTGTTAAGTGTGGGTAATTGACAACTAATCCACTCTCATGTGTGCAATTCGAATGACCTCCTTGGGATTCAAATTGTCTTGCTATTCATGCAAGCGTATGGCATTGTATCACTACTTCTGATTGATTATTGATAATATATAGCTGCAACCTCTAATTGCAGCATTGTTATGTCATTTTGTGTGTAAATTGTATTGAATATTCTGTAATATTGTGCTTTAGTCCTCAGATTACTGTGACTCAACTTTCATATGGTATCAGGGCCATAGCGGGACAAGGCTCTTCTTCTCCAACAAGATTTCTTGATGGATCTATCATGCAATTTGAGCAAAAAGCTCAAAAATTCTAGCTCTGCACCAAAAGCGACAAGTTTACCACATAAATCCTAAGCAAAGGAATTGTTGATCAAGCTAGCTTGATTGACTAAGCTGGGTGTGATGAAAACTTGAAAAGTGCAAGATGTCCTACCTTAAGGTGCCCTTTTTGTGTTTTTGCAGGTTTTTTTAAAGATTTCTACTGCATTCGCTACAGCAGAAAGATGTACTCTTCTATGGATCATCTTAGTCTTTTCAACTACCATCAATGGAAGGAGGACATGGAATTTAATTGTGCACCAAAGGACTTTATAGAGTCACAATGGAAACCTATATAGAGCCGAATCATGTTGTAGACAAAGAAAGATAATGGAATAATCTTGATGAAGCTTTTGGGTTTCTATGCCTTTCAATTTATAAGGATATTCTCTTCCACATCACTGGATTGAAGACTCCTAAAGAAATTTGGGATCAAATTGCTTCCCTGTTTGATAAGCAAGATGACCTGAGGATCTATCAACTAAAGAATGAGCCGGTTTCTCTTCGCCTAGGAAACTTTGAAACTCTGAATGATTTCTTCACCAAGTTCAAGAACTTGGTGCTTCAGTTGAAGTAGTGTGAAGTGGAGAAGGAGGATGATCAACTCATCCTTTCCATTCTTTCCAAACTTGGACTGGATTACTCAGTTTTTGTTTCCACATTTCATACCAGGATGCTAACAACCCCAAATTGGAAGATGCCAACCCTCAATGCCTTCATTGAGTCTCTCACAATAGAGCATGACAAGTTTGTGCAAATGGGGATCATTAGATCCTCAAAATATCAAGCATTGTTTCCTGGAGAGCCAAAAGATACTAATGGTAAGGGAAAGAAAAAGGATCAAAATACTAAGTTTGATTCTCCCAATCCAAAGGAGAAGAAACAACATCAAGATGAGCCTTCCAGCTCAAGAAAGAACAAGGAAAAGGGAACCAAGGAAAATAAAATATCAAGTGTTCCTATAGCGAGAGTCATTTCACCCTAAAAACTCCTGCATAAAGAAAAATATTGATGAAATGACTCTTCTCCTTGAGAAGAACAATACCAATCTTCTTGACAGTGTTAGGAAGAGAGATAATCATGATCGAAACATCCAACCAGAAAGAGGACATGCCCTCATGGAAAATGTTTCGAATCCTAGATATCTCTTCATAGAATCTGGTGCTTCGAACCATATGGTGGCAAGAAAATAATCATTTTCATTCCTAGACTCTGACAACAACATTTCCATCCACATGAAAGATGATTCTCAAATCATTTCAAAAGGAAAAGGTACTCTAAAACTTGAACATGGAAGCTTCTTTGATGTTCTATATGTACACTCCTTGTCCTCAAATATGTTGAGTGTATATGAAATGAAACACATAAGAGTTCCCAAGAGAGTCAATTTCATCCTGAATGATGTTGAGATCTCAGATATTGCATCCGGGAAACTCATTGCAACATGTAAAGTGAATCATTCTGCTAAGACCTATGAGTTTTCCAACTTTGTGCCAAATGCAAATCCCACCGCTCTTATGACTCATGTGAATGAGGTCAGCCAGTTGTGGCATGAAATATTTGGACATTTGAACTTCAAATACTTGTAGAAAATTCAAAAACATTCCATGGTGGAAGGTATCCCAACCATCAAAACCTCTAGTGGAATTTGCAAAGGTTGCATTGTTGACAAACACCCTAAGCAAAAATTTGATTGGGGAAAGGCAAGTCATGCAACATGTATTTTGGGGCTGATACACTATGAAATCAATGGTCCTATGCCTACAACCTGTTAGATTTTTAACATTTAAGAAATATGATATTATGATATTATCTAAGAGAATAACATGCACAACAATAATCACAAGAGATACGAGACACAAAGAATTTTCCTTAGGGAAACCATAAAGGAGAAAACCCTGCAACTTCCTCAGAGATAGAATGAGCACCAATAGCAGCAGTAAAATCAATAGACAGAAAAGACGATCTCCAATAGTTGTTCTCTCTCTCTCACTCATGCGCCCCAGTGAGTGAGTGTGTGTGTGATAAATAGAGAGGCTCACTCTCTATTTATATTCTTTCATTCACTTAATGTCCACTCCAACAAGTCGGCCTCACTTAACAATTACTTACCAGGGCTGAATTCTCTAGGAGAGTCTAATAACCCTAGTGCCCCTAAACTATGGGGACTTTTCCCTCCAATCAATAAGGAGGGTTAACCTTAAATCAATTGTGGGGACTATTTCCCCGAATTACAATAGAGGGTTAACCTCAATGACTTTACATGACTTGTTTACATTATTGAATCTCCCGATAGGAACATCGGTGCATGACATGACTCAATTACATTACAAATACTTTCCGATAGAAACATCGAGGTACAATACATAAGATATACAAGTGAATACATTCCAAAGTTACAAATACATCAACACTCCCTCTTAACTAGGAAGGTATTCTCTCAACACAATTTATCAGCACAAGCCTTCTTCTCCGTATCGTATGGATCATCTTCAAGTCATCTTCATCACTAGATCTGGATCATCACTAGATCATCATCAAGTCTGGAACATCACTTGATCTGAATCATCACTGCTGGATCATCACTAGGTCATCATCACTGGTTCTATCTCAATTCTACTCATCACAGGAAGTTCTACAGAGCCAGTCCTTTTTCATGCTGGTTGTAGGCCTAGCCTCTAGGTAGGTATTCATCTTCTTCGACACTTATATCTGACCCTGTTGGGTGTGTTCTACTATCTTAAATACACCTAATAATTAATTATTGACCGGGGTTGGTAGGCTTAGAGTTGATACAAAATATATGCAAAGGTAAAAAGGATCCTAGGGTGTCGTGGAGAAATTTTAATAAACAAAAGATCGAAAAATATTTCAAAATGAGAAATCGAGTCAAACTGCTAAGACTATCTAAACAATCGGACTGGACTGGAGTATCAACAACTGCTAAAAGAAAGATATAAACAATAATACTTATAACTTCAGACACTAACTTATACATAAAAGGAATTATAACAACTGAACTAACAAATAACCAACTAACTACTCCTTAAGCAGAAGGCTGGGGTAAAAACACAACTTATCTTACAAAAAATAGAAAACTGAAAAAAAGTAAGTAGAAAACTCAATAAATAAAACTTTGAAAGAAGCAAGTAGAAAACTTAATAAAGATATTTAAACTCTATTCTTTAATAAACACATACCAAAAACAAGAATGATTCCTATGATTACAAACAATCTAACTTCCTCTTAAAAATAATACATCTAACTCGAAACTCTATATGCAAACAAAGATAACCATGACGTAAAACAACAGTAAAAAGAAATTAGTGTTTAATATTCAAGAAATAAGAACAACTTAATCCATATTTAATTTAAGGTGAAAAGAAAATAAAAGAAGAATAATAAAACCTTAATCAATAACCTAAAATAATCAAACTTTAATTGTAATGCTTAAATAAAAATACCAACTACAAACATAATTGAAATATTGACAAAACAAAACTAGAAACAATCTTAAAATACATAAAAAACACTAAAAATAGAATCGAGGGTTAAATGATAGACTAAACAGTAGGTCTGTAAGGGGTGGCTGAATGGAAGACTGGGCAGATAGTCCAAATGGCAGTCCGTACAGTTGAAAATGGTAAAAAATAACCTAAATTAACCAATTCTTCAATTGAAGTTATGCATATATAAACTTAATACATGGAATCAATAAACAAACCTATTCAATGAGCAAATTAACTTTAAACTAACTCTTAAACAAAAAGAAAGTATTGCATATTAAACTAATTAGTAAACTATAAATTAATTTAAACAGACTGGAAATTAACTCAAGCAAGTTCATGGAAGGAAATAAATAAACATAACTGAATCTAAATGAAAGAAAACTATTTCATATAAGCAAATTTATAACAGGAAATAAATAAACAAGACTGAATTCAAATGGAAGTAAACTATTTTATATGTTTGGAAATAAAGACAGAAATCAATACTGGAATGAAATGATTGTAAATAAAATAACTAAAATAAAATAATTGAAAACAAATGAGTGAAAAAAAATGATTGAAAGCAAAGCTATGCACACATCTACTTGTTTAACTGCTGAAATAAAACTAAGCTAATGCAATACAGAAAATAAAATAGCATTTACTATTATCTAATGAAAACAAACTAGAAATTAAACTAGACTAGCTAAAAAAAGAAAGAAAGAACTGAATTAAACAAAGAAATGAACCTATGGTTGATGAGGGGCCCTCTCAACAATCAGGGGTGATGTCAGCTAACTCCTACTCAAATGCAATCTTCAACACTAATGCATACAACTCTTTATTCAAATTCAGAAACAAAATTACAGTGTTTATGAAAACTATGAACTGCTTAACAAAATACTTCTCTAACTCTCTCTTGACTAACTCTGCTCTTTATTCAGAGACTAATATATATAGTTTACATGAGACATGAGTAAGTGGACCCTCAAAGTTCAAATTTTCTCTAATTTTAGTCAATATTTAAAGGCACATAATTGATTTCAGCAACCAACACATGGACATCTTCCTTCTTTAGCGTGAACATGGCATGATATTCCTCCTTTCACATGGGCATATCTTCTTTAGCGTGGCGTCAATCCAGTCCTTAGCATGGTTGATGGGCTGGTGTTGAATGAAAGCATTGTACACAACAACAAGTTTATAGAACGTAGGTTCCTCATCAATGCGAGCATGCGGACTAGTGGTTTTGTGGAGAACGAGGGCGATGACACAGTTCGTCTTCTAGAACGCAGGTCGTTCTATCCATTTGAATCACTTGGATAGTGAGTATCTAGGTGGCGATCCTTCTAGATCATGATTTAAATGCATCAATCCAGCACAAAGATGGTTGATGTGGTGGCTAGTGAAGGATATTGCAATCTAGTGTACGATTTAGATGCTTGGATGATCAGTTGGTTGTAGGCTGTTTCATGTTTAAATTCCCAAAACTAGTTATGGATAGCACATAGGCTGATGGGCGAGCTGAACGACGAGCTTAATGGAACACTGAACCATGAGCTGGAAATGCTGGGTTTCGATCTAGGGCAAACACTGCAAACCACCAGCGAATTTCGTGCGACGGCTGGATGATGAGTTGAACACCAAGCTGGATTGTGAGCTGGACATGTTATACGGAAGGCAGATTGAATGCGTTTTGGTGTTAATTTTCCCAAACAAACTATAAAATCTGAAAACGAATATACATGTCAAATAATACATTAAATATGCTTTAAAGAATATAATTTTGAGTTAATAAAATCATAAAAATGATATTAATAACCAAAGTTGTAATAACATCAAATTTGTTCTTATCTTGTGCTGAAATAACAATCTGCATGACATAAAATATACTAAAGATAATAAAATATGTGTTTAAATGTGTTATTTAATTGCCAAAAATGATAATAAAATGAGGCTCAACATTCCCCAAAACTAGAGAAATGCCAAGTCCCACTGAGCAAAAAGAAAATGATTAAGGAAGAAGGCAAAGTTGCCCTAGTAACTGCCTTCTACTTGGCAAATGAAAGGAATAATTTAAACTTTAATCTTATAAAAGAATATTTATTTTATGTCAAAATAGAAAAGATTTTACCATTCTTATTTTAATATCTTGTCAGGTTAAAAAATAATTCAGCATTTGTTCAATGGTTATGATATAATATTTATAAGATAGAAGGTGTAAGAAAATAGAAGTAAAAAAAAATGATGAAAAAGTAAAAGATTTGGATTTCTTAGGAGACCATGCTATTATAGAAAAATTCAAGATGTGTGTCATTTAACAAGCATATGAGTTTGATAAATAAATTTATAAAGTTTATAATTAGTTCAACCATGTCCAAACTAATACTTTGGACGGCATGAACATATATCACAAATGCATAAATAACATTCTTAGTTAACGAGAAAAATAGTTTTCATGTGTATTTAAATAAAAAGATGCTAACAGTAAAATGATAACAAAAGAAATTTTAAGATCAAAGCATCCATACTAAAATAAAACTGTGTTCAAAAACAAAATTTTGTTGACAAATTTTAATCATTCATGCTATAATACCACAATATCTCATTCACACCATCATCTGAACCATTATTTAGATCCTTCGTAAAGTATTCCATCAAATCCTTCATATTGATTGATTGATTTGTTTTTTGTAAAAACATGCTTCATGCTATAACCTGAAAACACTTTAACATTTGTCAGAGATAAGCAATTTTGTCATAAAAAGATAAAAGCAAACGAATATTTTGTTCTGAATCTTCCTAATCCTCCCCCAAACCAAAGATATGGCATGTCCTCATGCAAAGGAGAAGAATAGTTTATTTCAGATAATAAAAAGTGCGAGTATGTTGTTATTTGTTTTATAAAGAAAAGAAAAATTGACAAGTAAAGGAAAGTGATCCAGATATGTATATTTATGAAAAATAACAGTGCTTAGAAAGACCATAGAAAGAGACAATAATATAATCGAAAGAATGCCATAGGAAAAGCTAGGCATCTATGCCTCATTGTAAATATATCTTGTCATCATAAAATATTGTAAGTTTACTTCAAAGTGTGTGAGAGATGTAACTATAGGTCCCATTTCTAGGATAATAACATCCTAGATATTGATTGAATTAGATGGCCAGGTCCAATCCCAACTTACAACGATTCTCAAGTGACAGTAAAGATAATGGGCCTTAACATTTTATTTATAATTTATTTTTTTGAAAAATTTCCTGTATATGATCATTATTTTACAAATCATGTGCATAGTAGTGCATTAACTAGACCTATTACCCAATATTGCCCCACTGCCAGCAATCCTGTTTAGTACCCTGGTGGGTTTATCTTGGTACCATGCAAGTATAGTCCCGTTTCTAGCGAGCCTGTTCAGTACCCCGACGGATTTACTTGCATTTATCGGGCTTCCTGGTTTTAAGTTGTTATGCAGCAATTACCCGCTACCAGCAGGCCTGTTCAGTACCCCGATAGGTTTGCCTTGTATAATGATATTAAATATATCGAAACCGATTGGTACTAGAGCGTGTTAAACCTTGCTAAAACAAATAATTCAATTTTACATAATAGACTTATAATTAGCTTTTCATATTGGCCTTAATCATAAATCATGTCAAAAGAGAATAACTTAAAGCTGTTCTTTGACCTTAGAATCCATCTTTCTCAGAAGAGATAAGTAATGTTCCCCACAGGTAAAAATTCCACCTACTCTCGAGTTATCACAAAGAGATATTTGAGAGAAAAGTTTTGATAACAAGTATAGAATGAACTAGTAATCCATAGGCACAAGATGAATGGTAATGAAAATAGGTCTTCTCAAGCACTGTTTGAAATAACAAATCAGAAATATACATGTCTAAATCAAAATATCAAAAATTATCTGAATCATAAAAGGAGTGGTTAAGAATTATTTGCAAGGAGTTATCCTTAATTGTCACTATAAACTACAAATTAAGAAAAGTTAAGATACCTTACGAGCGTAATTACCTTTTCCAGATAATAATTCATGAGCTACTTATAGAGATAAAGTATCCATGATCAAACTGCAAAACCACTTGTTAGATTATTCAATTTATTCATAAAAACATAGAAAACAAAATAGTCGCATGCAATTCATTTTATCAGAAGTGACTCTTATTTATTCATAGAAGCAAAAACATATCTACATATATACAAGTGATGATAACCCAAAATGATTTCATAGATAAGGAGGAGGAGGAATAACTTCCTCTTCAATCAATTCCATTTCTATGTGCTGTAAAAATTTTTGTATGAAATCCTGTCTAGATGTTGGTTGGTGGTAAATCCTAAGTCTATGTCCATACACTATAAAGGAAACTTATGATTCATCAATTGTTTTAATTTTTACTGATCCATTGTCAAAATATGTAACTACTTCATATGGGCCCAACCAATGGGTAGTTAATTTTCCTTTAAAGTTTTTTAAACCGTGAATTGAATAGTAATGCCCAATCTCTGGCATTAAATTACTTTTTATTTATAAATTTAGTATGCCATTGCTTCCTTTTATTATGTATTAGCATGGTTCTTTGGAGCGCATCCTATCTAATTTCATCTAATTCATTAATCTATAGGATTCATTGTTTATGTGCTTCGTCCAAATCCATACCTAATTCATGTGCTACCATATGAAAGGTTTTAACTTGAAATTCAATAGGTAAAAGGACTTTTTTTCCGTATACTAACTCATAGGGGGTATGTCCGGTAGTATTTCTCCATGTCATCCTATAGGCCCATAAAGCCTCTGGAAGTCTATCCGTCTAATCCTTATGATGTAAGTGAATGGTCTTGGTTAAAATAAATTCTAATACTTTATTGGTTGATTCTACCTGGCCATTAGCCTGAGGATGGTAAGGTGAAGACTTGCAATGTCGGATACCATACTTCGTAGTGAGCTCTTGAATTAATTTGGAAGTTAATTGAGTACCTTGGTCTGTGACAATTTATTTGGGTACACCAAATCGGGTAAATATTTCTTCATATATGAATTCTACTACAAATTTATCTGTAGCCCTAAACGAAGCTTTAGCTTCTACCCATTTGGTAACATAGTCTGTGCAAACCAAGATATATTTCTTTTTATGAGACATGGGAGAGATTGGTCCTACAAAATCAAGAGCCCATTTTTCAAAAGGATCAATTATGACCCAAGGTTGTAAAGGAATTTGGTATGATATCGTGGGTCTACCCACTCTTTGACAACTATCACATCCTTTAACGTACTTGGTAGCATCCTTAAAATGCTTGGCCAATAATAACCAGAGTGCAGTACTTTGTATGCTGTCCATTTATTAGAAAAGTGTCCTCCACATGGTCCATCATGGCATGCTCGAAGGATGTCTGTCATTTCATCCTCCCGCACAGATATTCTAGTAATAAGATCTGGGCCAGTGCAAAAGAGGTCATTATCAACCCAAGAATAGTTAGAGCTCTGTACTATTATGTGGTGTTTCTCGTATGGAGCCAAAATGGTGTGGTACTTTTCTAGTCGCTAGATAGTTTGCAATATCAACAAACTAAGGGGTTTGAACAGATACAACAAACAGATGTTCTTCAGGAAAAGTATCATCAATAGGTTTAGTATCACTATCGTGTTGCACATGAGAAAGAAAATCCGCTACTAAGTTTTCTTTACCAGGTCGATCAATGATGGTAATATTAAATTCTTGTAATAAGAGAAGCCACTAGGTAACTCTACCATTGGTGATCGATTTATTCATTAAGAATCTAATGGTAGAGTGATCGGTGTGCACAAAAACTTCATACCCTATAATATAAGGGCATAATTTAATAATAGAATCACTAGTTCAAAATGAGGAATTAGCTACTACGTGACTAAAAATTCTAGTCACCATAGGTTTTTCAAGTGATTTACTACTAAATATGAGCAATTTTGATTGACCCAACTATAAACAACTAAAATTAACGAATAAGTTAGTCACCCGTTAACAAATATGACTAGACAATAAGTGACAGAGTTAAAAATGACTAACATAAACGACTAATTTAGTCACAACTTAAAAAATGACTAACTAGAAGAATATGAATTAGTCATTTTTAATTATGTCATGGAAAATTGCAATTGTGACAATGAAGTGTTACAATTTAGTAAATTTTGTAAATTGTCTACCTTCTATTACTAATATTGGTGCCATGCACCTCGATCTTCAGAGATCCAACAAAGAAATTGAATGAATTTGCTCTTGACCATATTTATTCCTGCTGCACCATTGAAGCAAACTGTTAAGCATGTGCCAAAGGAAATTAGGTTCCTACAGCTACGAATTAAGTAATAGAACTAGTACCATATTGATACCTAGAAGCATCATAGCTAGTTCATGATCATTCAATGTAAGAGTCCCAAGTCCGACACTGAGGTGTTTTTCTAAATTCAATATAACTATCATGATTTGTGACCATCGAAATAGCTGTACCAATCAACGTAGATTCACCAAGATCAATTCCTTTAAATGTTGTAGCAGTTGATCCAATAATAATTGAACCGATGGAAGATACAAGAACAATATTTTAACCAATCAAAGACTCAAATATAACTAAACTGGGGTGCTGACCTAGAACCGGTCTCAGATCCATATGCAATAAAGGTAGAAGCCCGACCCCATCTCAAAGTTTCAAGTAAATATTTCGATTCCTCGATCTCTAACAGTCCTCACCTCACAAAATATGATATGTATAATGCAGTGATGACCTCTCCTTATCACTATCAAGTTAAACCTCCTTTATGCATTCAATGGCGAGGTAAATTTTGCATTTGACGTCACCACTCTCTCGATTCACGATGTGCACAACTAGAGACATCCAGTGAGGTCTCTACAACTCCAGATGTTAGTGGATGTGTTTGCTAGCATCAAGCCTCTTCTCTGAGTGCAATATTGTTGTCAACTTGTACACTGAAAATTAGTTCAACTTATTGTCGTTAATGTTGTTGGGAATTTGTCTAGTTATGTGCTGGTAAGTTGAATCCTTTTGGGTTAATAGCCACACTAATCTATGTCAATAAGTTTATTAGGGATTCCATTCATCAATGTGGGGACACATCCAGTGGATTTCCCACAATATTAATTCGAAAAAAATAGAAAATTTAAATATCATGAATGAATATATCAATCTTTAAGCCCCAACTTTAGTTGTTAGAGTAATAGCTTGAGTGGGTCTAATGTTTAAGAATGTCATGTGTTTCCTCCCAGGAGGTCACATGTTCAAATCCGAAGGAGGGTAGGGTATGTAACCTATGTATACTTCAATAGTTAAATAGTTGCACAGGGGAGGTTCCTTGTCCCACAAATAAGGGGGTCTCATACAACAAAATTGGTGTCTCGCTTGACTGTGATCTTAAAAATAGATTATTATTATTTCTTGAAAATGAGGAAATAACTTCAACACAAATGGAATGGAAGTACAAAAAAAATCCCTTTAGCAAAATAGGTCTACCTAATCAAAACCATAGATTATTCTCAAGAGATCAACACCTCAAGTGATTCGGAGATAAGTTTCAGACTCTAAATCATAAGCTACTAGAACGATTAACATAAATTTAAACCAAATTATTTACTAGGAACTTTAAATTCATTATTATTATTTTTATTATCATAGAACAACATAATTATATTTACACCCAAAAAAAAATTTAATGTTTTCTTTTACAAATCCATGAATATTATTATTTTTATTATCATAGAACAACAATAATTATATTTACTCCCCCCCCAAAAAAAATTAATGTTTTAGTTTACAAATCCATGGAAAGGACTTGAGTTCTTGATATCTACTTTGAAATTTATTGAAAATAAGATTATACAGGCCACTTAAATTCATAGAAAACACTAGCTTGGTATGTGAAAGTTCCTCTTTGGAATTAAGCAGGCATGAAGGAGTGGAAAGCAGAGTTCAAAATTGAACCCTTTCAAGCCCTTCCAAAGGGTTCTAGCCCTTCCTAGAAGTGTAAAGTTAAAATTTCCCTTCAAAAAAAAATTAAAATCTAAATTTTACCCTTCTAATTAAGAAGGGCATAATTTAGGTCAACATTTGAAATTACCCATCCATATAAATTTCTCAAGATATTGAATTTCCTATGCTATAAATTTCAAATTGTCATTCAAAATATTGGAAATTTGATAAATTATAATAACTCACTCACTCATGTCATGCACTCACTCTTAGCTGTGCAAGATGACTAGTAATGATTGATCACTATGAGACACTAGCCATCAAGATGTGACTCTAACTCCCAATGGGGATACAATCTAAAGTGTGGCAATGTGTCAACGACTATGACTATAACAACAGATAACAACTACTAGGCCTAAAACAATCTCAAAACTTTGTTCCTACTACCTATGTGAACCTCGCTACCAATGTCCACTCTTTTTTAATCAAAATGAAATTCAAAAGGCCAGTTTGATGAGTCCTCCTGATCTACAAGACTTCATTTCTTGCATGAATATCATGGACTCATGACAACTATAAACAACACTCGATGTCATGCAAATACAAATAATGGCATGTAGCTAAGATCACAAACTGTACATAGGTCGATTTATGCAATGCTATAGAGAGGTGTCACTATGCACACGATATGGAGAAACAATGAGTTAGAAAAAACATTTGGACCAAAGAACCTGCACAATGGTTATTAATAAAATTAAAAAAACAATTGTTGGCTCAAGAATAGTATTTCAATTTGATGGGTGGCATGATCATGATGTAATCTCCCTCCATCCTTTTATACATTTGTGGTTTCTCACAACAATTGTCCTCAACGGTCACCACCAAAATACATATTAAAATTACCTATGTTTACACCCTCTTCTCTATAATCCTCATCTCATAGTCATAACTAAGGATTATTATGCATGCACATCCTCACATTATAATATCAATTAGGTCAAGGTGCAAAGACAACCATAAAATATCAAATGTGTCAAGATGCAAAGAGTAAGAGGCAACTATAAGTAAGTATTATATTAAATTTACCATATAAGAATTTAATTGACACTATCAACTGAGATTTGACACATTGGATTGTTGTGATATTCTTATCACTCCTTACGAATGTGATTGCAATGAATTATTTGAAGGTGAAGTCTATAATTTTAGGTCTTCTTCCTAATTATCATGCCTTTTGGTAAGACAAAAAGGAGGGTAGAATCCTGCAACAACATGGAAAATGGTTTCGACATAGAGGTATACACATTAATTATATTCATTAAATAACTTAAATTTCCTACCTGTGACTATCGATTCACTGAATCGTGGACTGGTACAAAACATAGAAAATTTGAGAGCTGTGAGACCTTAAATACTCACACCTAGAACTTTCTCAAATCTAGCCATTAGTAAAATTCTTTTGGTATTTTGGTTCAATTTAAAAGGCAGATTGTTGAGGCTTAGACATGCAATGTGTTGCAAGGCTTCACTTGACTTAGGATTGATTCCATTGCCCCTCCATCCCATACATGTATGATTTCACGACAAGTGTTGAACAACATAATTTGATGCCCCAACCCCGGTTATGCTAGCGTTGCTAACTTGCTTGGTATCTAGGATTTGTTTTTTTAATGTTTTATGAGTTGTGTATTATTTTTTCTTAGGTGCCCAATCCCCATGATTCTTACATCTCTCAAGTTTGGATTGTTTCCCTCTCTCTGGTTTAAATTAAGTTTTTGGTTATATATATATATATATATATTATAGCCTCGTTTTGCTTAGTGACTTCATTTTGTATATAGTTAATAGTAAGTAATTCTCTCATGGTTCTAGTTATTCTTTAAGACTATATTTAGTTACGATGTCTTTCGATATGCATAAGGTTGAGCGGATGCCCCAATATGGTTATCACATAGTCTAAGTAGTTTTTTTTATAATGAAGTGTGCTCCAACTCGAAAAAATACAATAAAATAGTTGTTATGTTAGTGAACCATAAAATTAATGATATATATGGCAAATTAATGTGTTCAAAATAAGTTTGATTGAAAATATATCATTTTTTCATGTGCTCCTAGAATAAATAACCTTCCAATTGAAATTAAGACGCCCCCTTCAAATTTGATCATTGGTGGCAAGCGACAATGAATTCAAAGGTCAAGTCAAAGTAGCAGGATTCTTCATGACATGTTTACAAATCTGGAGCTACAGGCTATGGAGGGAAAGCATCAGTAGTTAATCCCAAGAAATCTGGCCAGGTGTGGATTTATTAAAGACGTATATCATAAGAATTTACTCAATTACATTCTCCAATTTGTCACACAGAGATCCCCGGATCGAAAAGCATTTGTTTTTTTTCACTTGCGACTGGATACTGTCAAATCCAATGCTATTGGTGGACCATAATCATTTTTGGAGGAATTGGGTATCCAGCGTCCTAGGGAGACAAGTTTTCCATCATTTAGTTTAGCATTTAGCACTGATTCTCACCATTAACATCAATTTGGAATGTCCAGTTTATTTTTATTATTATCTTGATTGGAAACGTTTCTAGGATTTGCACTGCAGGGAACTGACTTTGTGCCAAGTCAAACAAGTAACTATTCTGGCGAAATTGTACAGAACTTGCTCTCGGCCCTAATACTTATTCCTTTAAAATTAATACTATTTGGGTGGAACATTTCACAGTAAGAATGAAACCCTACTGGATTGCTTAATATTTTACCAACCTCATCCATGAACCAAGGTCCCATGGGCCGATGGGTCAAATTGTTTGGACCCCAATGCACATCGCAAAGGCCTAAAATAAATGAAAACATAAACTTGAAAGAACTTCCAGAAGCACACCCTGACTGGCTACACCCGAAACATACGGCTAGCTTCATCCCTTCAATACTCCTCTCTAAGGGTGGGGTATACCACTGCGAGAATGGAGACCTGGTGGACACTTGACACTCTGTCATCCACACCAATGAACCAACGCACCCTGTTGGAAAATACCTATATTTTAAGTTTTCCCTATTTATTTGGGCGCTGATGGAATGGATCTCGCAGTGAAAGATGGAGATTTATTCAACATGAAGTACTGTTGTTGATGTATGGCACAATTAAGATTTTCATAAGAAAGAAGGTTGATCACCCTCAGTTTAGGTGACATAGTTGCAACTTGATGCTTTTCCAAATCACCACCTTGCTTTTGATTTGATAGCCATAACTGTTTTGGAAGAAAATCACGTGCATGGGTGTACACACACAAAATCTGATATGTGCATTGTTTCTTGGCATTGTTGATTTTGATATGTACATGGAGAAGTAGAAACAATACATGGGAATAACCTTTGAAAAACAACTTATTTAATTAACAAACACCAAGAGCACATAGGCTGTAGAAAACTACATTACCTTTTACAATCAAAACAAAGAGCAGACTAATAGTTATGCTGAGTCTCTAACCTTCCTTGAACAAGATGAAAGGGCTTCAAAGCTCCTTGTGGAGGAAGGGTGCTTTCCATGACACACCCCTTACCTACTTGGAAGGAGTACTGCAATTTGATTTTTTGGGCTAGACTTAATTGTGATAATATTAACATTTATATGCTGGAAGTCTAACATACAGAAGTCCCAAAGTACCTAGTTCTCATTTTGTAGCCATTCTGCTTCAGCTTCTTTGAGCCTATCAGCCATTTCCTCATCTTTTTCTTCTCCTCTTCATAGGTCTGGAACTTGCTAGGACACTACCCTGGATTAAATCCTGCAATTTATGGTGCATATTCATCTGTCCATCTGCATGCCTACAAGTGGATACCCAAGCCTTCAAAGGAAACTGGCAAACATCTCTTTTAAGCACCAAGGTCAAGACATACAATCTTCCTGGATAACAACATACCTAGGTTGTCAATGTATATGCTCTAATGTTTCTCTACATTCTTCTT
>LPNX010804205.1:436348-548630 GCA_001517045.1 Pseudotsuga menziesii
AAAGAAATTTATATCAACCACCATTTAGTGTCTTAATTCATCTCAAAACTTGTTCTTTGCATTCAAGTAGATTTACATTGGATGGCTTGTAATGGGTTTGTAGACTATTCGAAAGGGAATTGAGTATTGTCATTGGTAATATTTTCTATTCAATGTTCTCTCTTCTTTCACTGATGAAATCTTAGAGAATCTCTAATCCAGGCATCGAGTTTTAAACAATGATTTTTATATGTACCAACAATCATGTTGGGTTTCTGAGAAAACAGCCTCATATTCTTTCTTTTTTTTCCTTGGAAAAAAAACATAATTTTATTTCATCTTTCGAGTAACAAAATTACATTTTTCAGATACACATCAAAGTGCATTCAAGTAAGTACCCACCAGGGGTCCAAAAATATAAACAGAAGCAGCTGATATCAGGATGAGAGATCAATCCTGAGCATATTTCAAAAAACCACAAAAGGTCATATGGGTCCAAAGAGTCCACTAAAGAGTACCAAAACATAACATGGAGCATATAGTGCCAAACAAGAAGAGCCAAGATACAGAGCTATAAGATCAGAGCTGCATCTGTAGAAAAAGTATACAAAAACACTTCCAAAAGGATCAATGAGCCCCCCCCCTCAATAAAGGGCCTATGATAGTATGTATGTTCAGTATCATCAAGTTTCTCCCAGATCTTCCAATGTCCTTCCATCAATAGAAGGACCTCCTTTGAGGCCATGTCCGCCTCCCTGTTATTCTCCTTGTAGACATGGCTACAAGAGAATGAATCAAGAGAACCAATAAGTTCAGCAATAGAAATGAGAATGTTTTCCAATCCCAAGTGTCTGCACACCTGGGTCCTTTGGACCCAATTGATGACATTCATAGAATCACCAAAACAAACCAGAGTATGACACCCTTTCTCTGCTGCAAAAATGAGTAACATCTTTAAACTGAGTAGCTCCACAAAGTTATTGCTGCCTTCACCTAATCCCATCGTGATCTTAAATCTATGTCCTTCCCTGAGGAACATAATAGCTCCCCCACCATAGTGGTTTTCTTGAGCCACCCCATCAAAAAATGCCCAAGGTGCATCTCGATCGATTTCGATCTCTAAAGTCTGTCTCTAATTCCTTGCTTTGATATGATGTGGGAATGCTTCCAATATCCCACAGGTCAAAGAGGTAGAAAGCGTAGGGGTACAACATTTATCAGTGAAGATTAAGTTGTTGCGGGCCAACCAGATTCCCCAAATGACAAGGAGAGGTAGTGCTTTTAGTGAGGCAATAGGACAGGTTCTTCACCACTGTTCCCATGCAAGTAGGATGTTATCCCCCCCCCCCTCCTCCCCCAAACACAGTTTATGCCAATATGTTTTGCACATTCATTCCAAACTGCCAAGGTGTATGGGCAATGGAGAAAGAGGTGCAACACAATTTCTGATTCTCCTTTACACGGGGTACACCAACCCGGGCCTTGGAAGCTCCTCTTTTGTAAATTGTCCCAGGACGGGGTTTTATTCTCCAATAAACACCACATAAAGAGTTTTTTTTGGGGTGGGCATTTAATTTTCTAGAGGGTTTTCCACCACCAGGCCACCTCTCTGTTCAATCCCAGACCACTCAGAACGGTATATCCTGCTTTCAGTATATATTACCCCACCAGTGCAAAGTTCCAAATTAGTACATCCTCCTGATCTCTTAGGAAAATATGATCTCTCGTGAGTGATATGATATACCCCTCCAAATATTTGGTGACAAGTGCATCCAATCACAGTTCCTCAGCTCGAATCCAAGATTGTTCCCACCATACCAGTTGTACAGGAGCCACTAGTTGGTGCAAGTGGTATAAACTGACCTTCCTCAAAGCCTGTATGGTGGGTTCCAATAGTAGATGCTATTAATGACATCCTACCCAAGGATCTTCCCCGATGTGTAGCTTTCTTCCATTACCGACACTCCAAGCTAGTCCACCTCCGATAACATCAAAGGATTTAATCACAGCTTTCTAGAAAATGGATCCCCCAGCATGGGATTTGTTGGGTTTACGGATCCAGTCCTCCAATGAGAGTGGTTCAATATATTTGTTGATCATGACTGAGGTCCAAAGGTTTTCCATCTGTATAATTCTCTAGCTGCCTTTTTCCGCCAACGATTTTGCAAAGAGAAAAATGTTTTTGAGCCCCCAGTCCCCAAAGCCTTTAGGAATAGCAATCTTTTCCCACCTGAACCATGGTGTCACTTGGGCCTCCTGTTTCCCGCTCCAAAGAAAACAAAAATAGGTGCGATGAGCCTTTTCGAGAATACCCTTGGGGATCTAGGCCAATGTCATCCAGTACACTGGGATAGCTTCTAAAATATATTTGACCAATACGAGCCTACCTGCCCTCGACAGCCAGCAATGGCACCACAATTTGAGTCGCTTGTCCAATTTTTTCGGCAACCAGACCCAATCCTATTTCCGGTAGTCGTTAGGTTTAATATAGAAGCCCAAGTAGTGTAAACACTCCTCCAAAGCTGCAATATGAAAAGGGAAAATATCCAAAAGGACCAGTTCTTCCTCCCTGGATAAGAGGAAGGGTATGACAGTGGATTTTCCAACGTTAATGTCCATGCTGGTAGCTTTAGAGAAAATCTTGAGGATATCATCTAATGTTTGCAAGTCCCTGACAGAGCCCGAACAGAAGATCAAGATGTCATCAACAAAAAGAAAATGTGAGATGTTGAGATTCTGTGCAAGTTGCACCCCAATGAATTTGCCCAACCTTATCGCCTCCTTAAGGGCATGGCTGAGACCCTCAGCCACCAACAGGAATAAGAGTGGTGACAATGGGTAGCCCTGTCGAAGTCCATGCTCTGCATGGAAGAAAGGAGAGGCAACACCATTGATTAGAACCGAGAAGGAGACAGTTGTGATACAACTCATAATCCATCTGATAAACGCAATATCAAAACCCAGGTGTGTTAATAGAAAACGAATATAAAGCCAGCTTACCTTGTCAAATGCCTTTTCCAGGTCAATTTTGAAGATGGCTCCTTTAATATTTTTGACTTTCATACTATGTATACCTTCCTGGGCCACCCCAATAGCTTCATGAATCAATCTACCTTCCAAGAAACCAAATTGTTACTTTGAAATATGTTGCGAAAGTACCCACTTGAATCTACTGGCAATCACTTTCGAGACCACCTTATAGATGCAGTTACATAGAGAGATAGGTCTGAAATCATTTTGTGACAGAGGGTTGTCCACTTTTGGGATAAGCGCAATGAAGGTAGAGTTGAAGCAAGCCAGGATCCTACCAGTGATCCGAGTGTCATTCACCACCTGTAAGAGATCCAGACCCAGCAGGTCATAGAGTTCCAGAAAGAATTCAATCGTCCAACCATTTGGACTAGGACTTCTATCCTTCTTCTATCCTTCTAGAAACTACGCAGCACACATTTTAATTCCTCCTCCGACACCTCCTCCACGAGGGCTTGATTTTCTTCTAGCCCCACAAAACTTGGAAACATCTGCACAGTTCTGATGATTTCAACAAAAGTAGTATGTGTAGGCACCTTGAACAGTTTTTTGAAATGTTTGACCCCCAGGGAGGCCATACCATCAAATGTGTCCTAAGTGTTTCCAAGATCGTCTACTAATCTCCAAACGGTGTTGGTAGCCTTCCTGCCTTTTGCAAAAGAATGAAAAAATTTAGTGTTGTCATCCCCGCTTTCAAGCCATGTAGCCCTGCTCTTCAACCGCCACGTTTCCTCCCTTTCTAGTAGAAGCATAGTCCTCTGGCTCTCCAACCTTTTCAGAGCAGTAAATTCCTCATGTGCCCTGAGACCACCATCCTCTTGAGCAAGAATTGCAGCAATATCAACTTCAACCTGTGTCAATTCTCGGGCATCCCTTATTCTTTTTTCATGAGCCCATGGCTTAATCAAAGCCTTCATATGCCTTAGATTTTCTGCAAAATGGAAAGAAGCCGAGTTCACATTCCCTGAACTATAGTTGACCCAACCATTAGTAATTAGGGCAATGAAACTTTCATCCTGGAGCCAAGTTTTGTTGAACTTTAAAGGGCAAGGCGGTTTGTTTGGCCCTTCTCTAAGTTCCAGAAATATTGGAAAGTGATCCGAGAGGCCCCCCGACCCAATCCATTGATGAACAAGGTGATGATTTTCCACAATTATTTCAAAGATAAGAAATCTATCCAATCTCTTTGCCACCCTGCCATCCCCACATCTATTGTTTTCCCAAGTGGGCTTGATAATTACCGGCTCCACATCCAACCATCCTTTATCCACAAGGAGCCTAGTAAAGTAATTAGAAAGTAACTCAGGTCTAGCATGAGGCCCCTAGACCTCTGCCTGACCCAAAGAGAAATTGAGATCCCCACCAATAATCAGATTTTCTCCCCCAAACAACAAGTGTTTGGTGATAGTATCCCATAATGGAATTCTATTCAGATAAGGACCATAAATATTAATCACATCAAAAGTATCAACCATATCCAGGGATTTAATAGAAATACCCAGTATCGATTCCATCCCCCAGACATTAAGAACCTTCACACTTCTAGAGTTCCAACCAATAGCCAGGCTGCCCGAACGGCCTCGAACATCCAAAGTTTCAAAACACCAACCCCCAAACCAGCTTTCAAGCTTTGTCTTCACCTCCAAACCATCACCCAATGTTTCCTGTAGTAAAATAATCTTGGGCTGGTCTATTTTAACCACTCATCGCAATGCCGATATTTTATGGGGACCAGCAAGACCCCGGTAGTTGAAATATAGAATCTTCATCTATGACCCTTCTTACAGGAATTCACAGCTCTAAGTGCCCCATTAATAGGAAGTTGTTTTCCATCTTGAACATCCTTCTTTGCATGGGATTGTGCCCTAGCTAGGTGTGAAACATGGCCCCTCCCCCTAGTGGCGCCCACCAGATTTCTTCCTAGGCCTCCGGTGCCACCTTTGGTGCAAGAACACAGGAAATAACCCAAGTTAGAGGATTCGGTTGGTGAGCAAACCGATTCAGATAGTGTGGGTTCGATAACCAGACCAGAAGGTGAATTCTCAATGATAGCAGCAGAGATGGGTGGCCGTAACTCAATAGAATTAAGGGATAGTTTCTTTAGTCCCTCCACCCAATCAATACCAAAAACATTCAAATGTCTAGTAAATAAATGTAAAGACGAGGGAAGGCAAAACGAAGGAGTACCCGGAGCACCGACTAGGAAGGGTTCTCTGACCATACGCCCCCGCGCAACAATCTGTAACTCTCCCAGAGGTTCCGCTTCTGCAACACTACCTTCCACAGAAGGTAAATCTAGACCCACCGGTGAGATCGGTGGTGATGAGGGCACATAAATGTCCCCTTCTCCACCTGAGACAGAGTTGATGTCTTCCTTCTTTCTATTGTCCCTGCTATGTGTCAGGAGAGGACAGTTAATAGCCGGGTGGCCATACTCATGACATCGATGACAGCAGAAAGGGACATTCTCGTAGTATAAAGTTTTTAGGTGCGATTAGTCCTTCTAAGCTATCCTCATAGCCACTAGAAGACCATTTTTGATGTTGATACTAACCAAAATATGAGCCACCCTCTTTAATCCAGTGCTATTGAAGGAGAATTCTGCCTCTAAAAAGTTACCCAGAAGGTTGCCAATGTGCATGAAGTGTTCCATGGTCCAGAATGGAAGCGGCAAGCTGGGAAGTCTGACCCACATTGGAACCACATCAACACGTTCCCGACTGACATCGAACATGGGGTGCCACTTCTTAATAAAAAATGGAGTCTGCTCATAGGACCAATTACGGTTTAATACCCAATTCAAATGTTCCTCACGCTCGAAATTGAAGGCAAAACAGCCTCACACCAGCCCATCCACTTTTGGCACCATGCCCAAAACCCCCATCGAGCAGTCATTCACCCATGTATTGACCGCCTGGACCGACAGTGTTTTTCCCATGAAACTCCCAACAAGAGTGAAATTAACCAAGGTCTCCATCGATTCCCAGCTGATATCCTCCCTGACTGTATAGTTTATAATCGGCATCATTTTTGGCCATTTTCTCCTGCGCTAGCCCTTACTACATGAACTGGAGCTGTCTTCATTTCCACAAGCAATAAAGGGATCAGTGATGGTCAAGCTCGGGTAGCCCCACTACTCCCACGCCCCAAGAGCTCTACCAACAAATCCCTCCCTCAATTCCTCCACCTCTCCGCCCACCAGACCACCTTCAACAAAGGAACCACCGCATCTCAAATCATCCTGTAGCCCTGTGCCTCTGGTCGTAAGGAGTCCTCCCAACATACCTTCCTGCAAAGGTGAAACCCTCAAGGGTTGATAAAAGGGTTCTTCTAGTAGCACAACAGTCATAGGGGAAGAAAGAATAAACCCTGACGGTGAGAAGTTTTCCCCCACGAGCGGCGGAGGGTGATTAAACGCCAACAACTCATTCCATTCACACCTAGAGTCTTCCACAAGTTTTTTAGGACCACGCGAGGGGTTAAAACCAAATATGCCTTTAACCATCAGTTCAATGGAATAACAACCAAATATTCAACTAGCCCCATCCCGGCAGACATACCGGTATAGTAAAAAAGTAAATAAATCGAGGGTAGAGGAAAAAATGATACCGGTGAAGAAAGTCTCCGATGCCATAAAAATGAAACCTCGGCAGTTCTCTGATACTGACAGGTTTTCCTCTAGCTGCCTTCCACAGGGTGAGAGCAGAGGGCTTAGGCACCTGCCAGGCCCCTCACGGGGCTTGTGTTCCTAAGCATGCAAGCCTCCCCTGCAAACCCTCTCCCTCCAAACCCTCCATCCAAAACATCCTCATATTCTGCTTGTACAAATATCAAAATAACAAATGATCTGAATTATGGTGCAAAATGGAAGGATGTCAGTATGTGAGAAGATTTTCATGTCACAAGTTGTCTTCATTGGATGTGAAAAATCTAATCTATTGACAAGTATGTTACCATACTCGAGCCGAACACAGGTTTTCTACTAAATGTATTTGCTCAAAACATGTGCTTGCAAAGACAATTATTAAAGTCCTTCCGTGTACATTAGGAATCAATCTAAAATCCCTTTGAACCCCATTTATGTAGAAATTTTATCTTTAAATCCATTTTTACCCCTTATTTCTTCTAGTAACCTCCCCAAGAGTTGAATGGCTCAAAAAATATGTAGTTCTATCCAAAATATGAGATCAAGACATCCGCTATAGGTTCTCTCATTCCCTTTCATGCCAGAGTAAATACCATTATAGATGCATTTATTGTCTAGTTATTTGTGTGAATTGAGCTAATGATGTTAAGAATCTAAGATTATGTTTTAATCTAATAAGTGTTTTTCTTCAGCCACTCTTCATAGCCTTTGGGCTTACCATATAATGAGGCACAACCTCCTATTCCAGAAATAGTGAGGTTGAGCATTTGCATGCTAGTGAAGTGATGTTTATTTTGATTTCTTATGTTTGAAACTATTTCCAATCACTGTTATATCTAAATTGGAAATGGAAATCTACAAAATTGGGTCATAGGCAATCTCCAGAATTGGGTCGTATGACCATTGACATGTGATGAATCCCAATTTTCTTTCATTATAGAGGTTTAGTTTCCCTTTTAACATTTACATTCACCTCCTATGTCCTTTGCGTCAACTTGACTATAAAGTTATGTACCATTTCCAAAACCCAAGGGCTTTGGAGGGTGGGGATGTCATGTCCCCAATTTTGGCCTAATAGACCAAGGTCACCTAAGAAGAATTTAGAAAAGTATTAATGGTGACGTAATAATTACCCAAGGCATGGTTTCTGCTGTTCTATAGTATTTTTCTATGGTATGAGAAAAAAGTAAATAATATAACATGGTTTTCATTGGCCCATGGTATTTACCCATGGTATTGGAGTCTTTTCAAGGATAAAAGGTGGCAGAGGCAAAGGAAAAAGGCATGCTTGAATATTTGGAGATTTGTTCTTGAGACCATCTAGGGGTTAGCCTAGAGTTTTCGTTTGGGGTTGGCAAACTCCATCCATCCATTCTGGTCTAGTTTCGGTGGTGTGACGGACCCACCCTAGCTCGACAAAGGGGGAGGATCCATTCAAGGTCTTCATTGGAGCTTCATCATCCGAGTTGGCATCACCTTTCAGGTTCTTGTTGGATGTATTTTGGTAGCTGATATCACAGCCATAGTTATTGTATTGTTTACTCTTTGTTATTAATAATAAAGGTGCCAATATTATCTCTGCATTGTGATGTGTTATGGAATGTGTCAAAGTGTTTGATGAAATTTCTATGAGAATACATGTTGCTGGTAAAAGTTATAAATCAATGTAAAATTGATTAAGGTTGACAAATTCATAGATTTTGTGATCATCCCGGATCGGGGATATTACAGGGGACAAAAAAACATTCATGAATTTGGGAATGCAGCTAAGAGTTTATATTTTACCTTTTTCTTTGGTGCAGCATGTAATGAGAACCAAATATATATTTTACTTCTTTCTTTGGAATATTGGATAAGAACGTTCATCAAACCCACAGCAAATGTTTTAATTGTTTGCAAGGGTCCGGCTCTAGCCTTTCGTATCATAGGGAGTTGGCTACATTGGAAAGCAGGAAATGGAAGGCACATAACAATTGGTATTTATCCATGGCTGGGCTGCGAGGGTGAGAAGCCAGCTACAAGTTATTAGATGAGTTTATTGAGGACCTAAGATAGCAGAAGATATTGGAATTAGCTGATACAGCTGCACCAAAACAAAACTCAATGTGTCAACATGGATGGAAAGTTTTAAAAACTTTAGGATTAGATGGTCATAAAACAGAACAATGGACTTCCTTTATTCAAAAATTTCAAAGCTATTATATTAGACTGAGCCTGGAAGATGTTCTGATTTGGTCAAAAATCCCTGCATTTGGAATTATACCACAAGTCTGGGTCATACTGCCAATTTCTTGGGAATTGAGCAAGGTGAAGCATGCGGGTGGTGAAAGCCGCTGTGGAAATTGAATGCACCCCTAAAATATAGATTATTCTTTTGGTTAGAAATATCAAATAAAATTCTAAGCATAACTTCAGATATACTGAAGGGCCGAGCTTCTGTGTTCTTCACAGAAATGATGAAGAATCAAGCTCAGCATATTAATATGTTGATGGACTCTCCCTTTACTAAAGAGGTATGGAAGGAAGCTCTGTACGTAATAGGAGGAAAAGGAAGATGGGATGGTGCAAATCTAATGGAAGTTTTGAATAACTATATGGAATACGTAGCTGTAACAAAACATAAGGCTGTTCCCGGTGTAGTTACTTAGATTTCTAGATTACTGGAATGCCACTCTTTTAGAGGATAAATCTTACTTGCCCTTGGAAGTTTCTCTTTATCAAGTATATCTATAATGTCATTAGTAAGACTCCTAAAAATAAGCCTGAAACAAATAGGCACATCACAGACTAACATATTTAGTCCATGATGTTTATTTGATGAAGCAAGGCAAGGAAATCCTGGGAGTTGTAGAGCCAGAAGTGTATTGTTTCTTTCAGCTTGGAGAAAAAGGTAACATTCTAATTCTTCCATAAAGTTTTTAGGAAATCCATGAATGGGAGGAATTAAGTGTGCACCTATAGGCTACAACCATGAAACTCAACATATTAAACAATAAAAGTTTATTTTTATTATTTATTAGGTCATTTCAGGGTCCAAGAGCACAAACAATGTAACGAAAAATGATTGTCAAAAAGTATGCTACTCATTTCAAATGACATCCAATTAAAGGAAGCTACAAAGGAAGTATCAAACAATATAGGCCTATTTCGATTTCTTCTCTAATGACTTAATACTCATGGAGCCTAGAAAATATGTAGAAATTTGAAAATCAATAATGCACTTGTCAACCAGAGGAAACACCATACTAACATAAGAATGGGGTTTGAGAATACACACTAATAGGCAGAACAATATGCTCTATTCATGGGCATAGATTTTATTGTCTCCCTCAATACTCAGAACATCTTACTTGTTGGGGACTCCCTCCTTGTCATCACACAAGCCAAAAAGATAATTTGTCATCACACAAGAAGCAACTCTAAATTGTGTGAGAAGCAGAAATACTAAATTGTGTGAGAAGCATAAAATATATTTCAACATCAATTTATCTTCCATTTAGGTCAGTGATTTATTCCCACTTAGGGACACCACTCTCATTAAAATGGAAGAAACTCAACTAGTATAGACTGTGCTTAGCTTGTTGAACTTAGATCCCAGAATAGATACTTTGCTTGCCATAGTAGCACTCTGTATGTATTCCAATAGTCAATGCAAACTCAAAACTTTGATAGTTTCCAGCAGTGGAAAAAGTATATCAATAATATTTAGATTGATCAAGAACTAGTTGTATGAAAAAGTGAAAGGGTGAAAGTGCTTGCAAGTGCACATTCACATAGTAATACTCCAAGGAATCTAAGGACAAATTCAATTGAGAAAATAGTATCCATAAAGATACAACAATGAATATATTAAATGTTACTTAGCAAATCTAAATTGTTGCAAAGTATGTTTACTACTATGAAAAAAATGTGTGGAAAATATACAATACCAATTGATATATGATAGAAATGTAACCCCAATCCTTAAATGATTACCACTATGTGACAAATTAATCAAGCACCAATTGTTATCAACTTCTAAACACTTACAATCCACTATGACAGAGTTGTGACACTTTTTATGAGAAATGCAATCTCCAGTAGTAACCACAGTATGTCAATAAACAACTATTATTTGTATCTTAAATAAAAATTGTGATAAACAAGTGAAAGTATGAATAAGAGTGTTGTGGCCTTATTTATTTGTGGACTGTGAGTAACTTGTAGGAAATCAACAATATGTGTTGCTAGATGCTTCTTGAAATCTGAGACAAGACTATCCCAATGTTAGGATTTATGACCAGAACACAACTAACCTTCAAGTCCTGCTAATTACATGTTATAACAGCTATGACCGAGGTGCATCATGGTCATCCTGAATATGAGTTTATGCAGGGTCCCATCATGGATATGTTGCTTGTTAAACTCAGTCTGAAGGGTATGGGATTGTTTTAAATACTTACAAGAACAATGGGGGTTTGAGATTTAGTTTGTACAGAATTAGGAGGGGGTTTAGGAAGCATATTTATGACTATCCTAAATAGAAAAAACCCAAAAAATGGAGGAATGTTGGGTGTTTTTAGAGGAGGGCCAAGAAATTTAGGATGAGGTCTGGGTAAAGGTCCAAGTCTAGATAGTGAAAGGGGAAGGCCTCAAGTCTGAATGAGACTTTTATTTCTCTGATCTGGACTATTAGCAATCCTTTCTCATAGGCCGAGGTATGGACAAGGACAAAGAAAAGGGTCCAAGGGATTTTAGTTTATGAATTAGTAACTAGGGCTTAGTATCTAGGTTATTCAGGGTTGTTAGGAAATAAATGTTTCCTTGACATGCCTAAGGGTAGGACAGAGGATAGGGTTTAGTTTTGGGAACTAGGGTTGTGTAAGGGTCTGTCCTAAGGTTTGTAGCTAGGATGCAGGTTAAGCAGTCACTTAGGGTAGGCTAGGGATTAGTATAGGGAATAGGGTTGAGACTATTGGGTGAATTAGGTTATAGTTTAAGTTTGTATCAAGACTCTATGGGATATATAATATCCCCAAGAAATAGGTCACAAGGAACAACAAAAGTCCTTAGGAAAAGTGTATGTATACCTTGATTGTATAGTGCATCCCTATCTAGCGACTCCATATTAATAGATATTATGATCAATCAAATTATAGCACCTTTTGTGCCCTTGAAAGGAAATTTACCCGTCATAAGGAATTTCCTGGAAAGACAAAATCTCATATTCTGTTTTCATGGTGATACCATGCATTCATATATTGCTATAGAAAATGCTTCAAAGGCATGCATTGTTGTCAATCACAAAATCAATTACAAGTAAAAAAAAAATACCATTCTCACATAATATCGGGTCGTGTATATATTTATCTCTATGGATATATCTTTTTATCGCGTACCAATGATACAAAGGAATAGAAATGAAACTGTTGAAAAAATGAACATTATAAATGTAAAATTACTGTGGAAACTCATCCTATATCAACATTACAAGGATTACCTGCATGTTGTAGCCTTGAAATTGGCCACCACGTACAAAATTCGGTTGAGAACTATGTAGTTAGGTTTGCTCATGCTGCAAGAGTGGATGGATGTTTAATGGGACCAAAACAGGCACGGGTAAATTGCCCAAGGGGATTTTTTCCCAACTTCAGCACTAACGTATAAATTAGAAAAAAAGAATTACCTGCAAGTCAGATTGTTTGAACTTTGTACACTGTATCCCTTGCTTACATCAAATATCAAATCTGGCATTTCCTTGATGTCTTCCAGAATAGTATGATCAGGTGTAACAACTGAATGTGTCTGATTACTCTCATCTAACAAAGATTTTGGGGTTCCTCTCATTGCCGCTCCCACAATAGCCTCCTAGGCACCTTTTCCTGAGACTCCACTTAATTCCTCCACAACAACACAATCCTCATAAGGCTCAATGAATTGTTCCTCCACATTTTCTTTCTTATTTTTATGTAATAAAAAATCCGGCATCCCTTGAATCTGAGTGTGTTTAAAATCTTTTCTCTCTTGATGAGAAGATACATCCAAGTTGGCATTGTCCAAGTGATTGGCAATACTGCAATTCTTTCCGTTTTGCTTGCTCCTTTTTGATCTAATTAACTTTTCCCCTTCTCTTTTTAATGATTTTGGGTTTTCAGTGATTATCAATTGCTGAAGCTTCAGTAAAGCACACCAACTTATAATATTATATAGCCTCATTAACAATATAAAAAATGTTCATGGACACATCTGTAGAGATGTCTTTCCTCTCTTATAAAGGATACACACACTTGAATACCTACCTGCATAAACATGTATGCATACATAACAGTTTTTTCTTTCTCTTTTTGTATATTTTAATGTTATATGTTGATTAAATGAGTGAGATAATGATGCTTGAAGATCAATACATGTCTAAATCTTGTTACCTAAAAGTGCTAGGTTAAATGGGGAATTAAACCATAGTTTAGAAGTTGATGATTCTGTGACCTGTCCATGATTCTATTTTTGTAAAATGCTTAACCTATAAAAGTTTGGACTTCTGAAACATGTTTTGTTGGAAAACATTTATGGTAAAAATTCATGTGCCTTGGACAGAAAAATAGCTAGATTATGAGACGTGTGCATGGTATGGCATTGGCAAAAGTTTTATTTCATGGCTAAATTCATTTAAGAAACAAATCAATCAATGCATAAAAGTGATAGTAATGTATTCCAGACACTTATTGATTTGTAGCTATCAGTATTCAATTGCTGCAATTAGTATTTTAAAGTTAGTGAATATTAGAGAGATTTAAATACACACACCTTGGTGTTATTGGTTCCAACTCCCAAGTCCTTCACATAATTATAAATTTGCCTATAGGTTGCACAAGTGCATCAAAGTCATCCTGGTCAATGAACTCATTAGAATCCTGAGCACTATAAAAAGGGAGAGGAGTTCCACAACTTGAAATGCAAACATATTATTTTAGAAGACTTTTGTGATATTTATACAGGTTGAAATCTTTGCTTTGCTAGTATTTGTGGTCTGACATGACAGGATAAATTTACATCAAAAGTATTTGTATTATTTTAAGGTTATAAGAAAGTTTGTTATAATGGATGTGTGCAGATTGATTTAAGAAGGGCTAATAACTGCGAAATTATGCTTACCAAGGTCAAAACGCCATTATCGTATGTAATGGTAAGAAATTTAACACTGTGATGGAATACATGTTGCAATTATGTTTATTTAAGGTTTGATAATGGGTAGCTTGTAATTTGGTAATCATTTTATAGCTGACAATTCCAACTGAATCTCAACTTGGAAATATTCTCTATGATTATAATCAAGATTTTTTTTACCAGTTGACTATTGGCAGCATAAGCATGTAACTTGTAATATTAGCAAAAAATTAGAAATTTCTTTTTGTCCTTGATATTTCATACCTGAATCTGCATGTTTGTTTTTTTCCATGTTAGCATTATTTTCTTTCATACTTGCATGATCTCCGGGAACCTTGAATTCATAAGTTGTCAACGTCAATGTATTTTAAATTTTTGCTCAACCTGAGAGGGCAATGTTTAAATGTATTATTTGTTTGAATAGGAACTTTCCATCTAGTAGTTCCTTACTATCAGTGTAGTTTGTCAGGCTGTTATTTTCTAAGTTCTATTCCACTATTTTATTTTTATGATTTTGCAGTTCTGAATTCCAAGTAGGTTATATGAATGAGTTTACTTGGAAAAAATGTAAGGGTTAAATCCATAAAGCAATATGCAACTCTTTTCCCTTTCTATTTTGCTGATTATCTTTGTTTGTTATGTTGTGGTTGCAGAGTACGGTACTGGCTTTGGATGACACAGTTTTAGATATTGATCAGGTAGAAAACCTCATAAATTTTTGCCCCCTAAAAGAAGAAATGGATCTCCTCAAGGTAGGCACCATTCAGAAAAGTTGTTGCAAGAATCCTTTTATTTTATGGTATGCTGCGTGTCTCACCATTAGATACATGGATGCCTCTGCATCTTATACTTTTTCCAATTAAATATCTGACTATTGGGCTTCTGCACTTAATCCTATAAAGGAGAAACAACAAATAATCCTTTTTTCTGCAGTTTGCCATAATATTTTCCATTTGATTCATGATTTACTCTTTGTTTTATTGACTTTACTTGGCTTACAATTATAGGGACATAATGGAGAGAGAGAATCTGGGAAAATGTGAGCAGGTTTGGACATCTCTTTACTTTTGAAAATATATTATTCTTAAAGTTGATCAAGGAAAGTGCTTGTTTTTGCTTGTATCAGAGGTTAAGAAATTTATCAGCATTGGTGGTGGTGTTGCTGTGATAACAAATTATAATGCATGCTATAGAGTTGCTATTATCTTCTAATTTGGGCTTAGTGATTGCTTAGATACTGCTATTTCCTGACAGGCATAAAGGTTATTTTCATGCTAGATAGCATGCATTTGGAGATGTCTCAGTTTCAGGGGGTCCCATGGTCCATGTCCATGTCACCTGTGAAATCAGGAGCTTTTAGGATTTTTCACATATTTGAAGGAATATCATCCTTTGGAGGAGTGCTGGGCTTTTGAAGATAGTTATGGGGTAGGTCACACATTACCTGAGTCATTGGCTACATATTTGGAGGAGTTCTAGTCTGGAGGATGTCCTAATACTATCTTCACACCTCAAAAAAGGGAGAGTATGAAGAGTGCCCTTCTTGAATAAGTGATATCTGGGACCAAGCCACATTCCTTGCATGAAAAAAGGTAAGAAATGGCTAATAGCCTAATTTAGGAGCTCTAGCTTTGAGGAAAAGGAATGTGGACCCTAATCACTATTTTGCATATGTAACTAGGCAAGAAGACCCTATTTTGAGAATATTATAAGGGGTTTTATTCCTTTTTCTATGGAAAAGGGGTCAAAGCGCACCTACCTAGAGGAGTGCCCTACTTTGAAGGAAGTCCCACTTGTATTTTCCCTTGATGATCCATCTTTCTCACTTCGATCCACTCTCCAGCTCTGTTCTTCACCCTCACTGTCACTATCTCCATCAGAGAATATAATCACAAGGTTATCATCTTTCTCTTCTGTTGCAAGAGATCTAATAGAAGGATGTAGATCTTGTAAACTGGATAAGAAGACATCATTTTCCTTACGGCCACATAATGGAACTGATAGTGCACTAGAAACTTGTATTTTTGTCCCATTTCTGTTGAACAAATTATTTGTGGAAATAAATTTCCCAGATGAGAGTGGGTGCGGCGGTGGCTGCTTTCTCTTCCTCTTCTTGTTGGGCATGGAAGCCATAGCCCTTGCTCTGAGTTATTCAATGTCCATAGTGCCGAAGTTGACTTCTGCACTGAACTTCTTCGACTTGGCAAGTAAAAAACGTAATTGGGGAGGTCAAACCCTCTCTTACTCTTACCATCTGCTCTTCCCTACCTCTATCCTCCTATAGAAACATACCCTATGTTATAATGCTGTACTAATGGTAGGTTTTGAATGATTCTTCATGAACCTTGAACTTTGTACTTGTAGATATAACTTCACACCAAAATATGAGACCCAGGTCTTAGTGAGGCTCTTATATTCCATTGAAGAAGCAACACATCCCACATGGCGTGGAAGGAATAAACATGCCATAGGGCCTGAAGGGAATTGGAACTTAAAACTAATTCATAATCAGATAATCAGGGCAGGGCACTTTCACATTCCACTCAAGTAGGATGGAGACATGCTTTATTACCCTTACGAAGAAATAGTTTCTTGTAGGCAGTTCAAATGGGGAATATGAACCTCATCATGATTTTCTCTATCCTTTGCTTCATCATAAATGTGCATTTAATGGTCAAGTAAATTCCTTCATTTTGAAAGTCATAAATCTTGATAAGAATATGCCTTTATGCAACTGTGCATTATAAGAACACTGTAGAATACCAGTCTCTCCAACCTTTTTGATAGGTTTAGTCAATCTCAAAATCTTACTAGAATCTAAATTTTAGTGTAGTCTTATTTTAGGTGACCATACATTCTAAGGAAAGTTTAGTTCTTATCAATGGTTGTTTCTCTCTGTGAACTATTGTCCAATCATCATGGAAGTTGTTTTAGATCCTGTACATCTCAACACAGAGCTGATATATATTTTGTTATACCTAATAGTTTGCAAGTTTTTCAAGTTTAGTTCATGCTTAACCAGTTGTCCTACCTTTCAAATAACTGGTATCATCACCTAGAAGCCAAATATACAACCCTTTAAAGGTTTCTCTAAAGACGCAACGTTGTACGAGCAGGGTATTTCTCTTTATATTTGCAACATGACTCTTTAATTATTGAATCCACTATTAGGTTCCCTTATAGCCAAGGAATAATGATTCACAAAGCATAACTCCTCCAAACAAAATGGTACCTTTGAATCAGTAAATGATTCAATGCTAAATACTTGCAATACTTGCAATTCCCTAAGTCAAAATACTTGAAATTGTTTGAATTCTAGGTCTAGAGATCATTTTTGCAAGACATTACGGTGCATAGGGAGTCAAGTCTCTAATTTTGCAAATGATAGTCGTCGAGTCACCATTAGCAATAAGTTTCTAAATATGCCTGGCTCTTAGAATGTTTATCACTTGATTTAAAGCTAAAATAGGCTTCACAATAAGAGAAAAAACCTTTTGTAGTTTGATCACAACCATAGACCTGCTTATTATGGAACCTTCTCAAAGAAAAGGTGAATATACTTTGCATAATTTTAAGTTTATTAATTATCAAAGCAACAGGTTGTGTTTTAATTTTGATAGCCCATGATTAGGAACATTTGAAACACCTTGAAGCTCATGGATTCTTAATATTGTAGTAGACAAGAGGGAAAGTTTTGTTTCTGACTCTTTGTTTTTTATGCAGTGATGGCATTGGTCTTCGAAATCCTTTCAGGAAGGACTCTTCTTTGGACTATGAGAATGATAGTGATGAAGAATGGGAAGAGGTACTCATCACTAAATCTCTTTGTAAGAGTATTTGTAGTATTTTTATTAGCTTTAGTTACAGGGAAATTGTACATAGCTCTCAGGAATTAGTTTATCATAAATACTAGTTACTGGTAAGTTGTAATAGTAATAATTATGTAGTTTGTAGATTGATATCTATCATAAATTTGTTTGAATATCATCATTTTCAAGTAATAACAACTTCTTAAAGGGTGCTAGCTCAATGTTAGAGCGCCTGCCTAATTATAAGTAGGAGGTTGGTGGTTCGATTCCTCCGTGCCCTATCATAAATTTGTGACTACAAAAACGACTAAATTCGTATATATATACGACTATTAGTAGCTAATTTCCTGTATCTTAGTCGTATTTATCTTAGTCATTAATATGTTAACATCTAGTAGTTGATTTAGTCGTATATTTGGTCATTAATGGTTGCAATCAGTGACTAAATCAACGACTAAATCAATGACTCACTCAATGACTAAATCAATGACTAAATCCGTGACTAAATCAATGACTAAATCATTAACTATCAATGACTAAATCAATGACTAAATCATTGACTATCAATGACTAAATCAATGACTACTAAGTCAAGCTATTAATGACTAGAGAAATACGACTAGCTATAAGATAGTGGAAATTTACTACTATTAGTCACCGACTCAAAAATAGTCGTTTATAGCCTGATTTTAGTCATTTTTTTAGTCATTAATTTCTCATTTTCTACTAGTGAATAGACCACTGCCAAAAATTCCTTTTCAGTAATGGTATAGTTTAGTTCGGTAGGAGAAATATTTTTGCTGATAAAATAAATGACATAAGGTAATTGTCCTTCTTTTTGGCCTAGGACTCCTCCTTTGGCGGTATCGGGAGTGTCAGTAGATATATGAAAGGGAAGGGTCTATTCAGGGCCCCTAAGTATTGGTGCTACTAATAATTTAGCTTTTTAAATCTCAAAATCATTTTGACAAGATTATGTCCATTGGAATTCTACATCTTTTATGAGCAATTTAAACATTGGTGCAACTGTCTTTGTAAAGTTTTCAATAAAATGGAGATAATAGCCTGCATGACCCAGAAATATTCTCACCTCCTTTTGGGTTTTTGGAGAGGGAAGGCCAACTATTACTTCGATCTTAGCAGGGTCTATCTTAATTCCTTGAGAAGAAATATGGTGTCCTAAAACTATACCTTCTATCAGTAACATTTTACACTTTTCATAACTAAGAGCTAAGTTTGTCTCTTGACATTAGATCAAAACTTTCTCGAGGTTGTCAAGATCTTATTGGAAATTATTACCATAGGCTGCAAAATCATCCATGTATATCTTAACACAATCATGTATATGATCAGAAAAGATGCCTAATATTGCTCGCTAAAATGTAGCGGGTGCATTACATAAGCCAAATGGCAAAACTCGATAAGAAAATGTCTCCCAAGGACATGTAAAAGTGGTCTTATCCTGATCTTTAGGTGCTATTAGGATCTGATTATATCCACTATATCCATCAAGAAAGGAGAAATACTGCTTACCTGACAAGGTATCTAATACTTGGTCAATAAAGGGCAAAGGAAAGTAGTCTTTAAGAGTGGCTTTGTTAAGTTCCCTAAAATAAACACAAATATTCCATTTCCCTGTAACTTTGTTTGGAACTACCTATAGAGGAGACACCCATTTTCTATCGAAAATAGGATATATGAAATCGGCAGCAAGGAGTTTTTGTAATTCTTATTTTACTATATCCTTCAATGCAGGATTCATCCTCCTCTGAGGCTGTCTTACAGGTGGTATATTTGGATCCATATAAATGTGGTGAATACAAGTGTCAGGGTGTACACCCTTCATATCAGTGTATCCCATGCGAATGATTCGGCTTGTTTTTTAAGAACCTTAAGTAGTTGAGCTTGTTGATCTTCACTTAACCCTACATTTATGTGTAGAAATTTTTCAGGGCCGACTTCACAAGGTATGGTGAAAGGTCCCATATGCTCTTTGATTGTGAAGACACAAGGTGTTTCTATAAACATTGAGAGAGCCATATTTACCTGAAACTCATCTCCAAATATTTGATCAAATTTAGCAAATGACTGAGGAAAATCTATACTAGTGGTGGATGAAATAAACCGATTCAATACATTCTTAGTAGTTTGCTCCTGCAATGCCTAGGAGAAATCACTAGGAAAGGAAAGGTCATCAAAATATTCGTCCGCAAAGGAAAAATTTAACCACCATGAATTTTCAGTTATTGGTTGTGCCGGGGGATATAAAATAAGTCTTTTGGGTTGACAACCCATTGGAAATGGTCATCTTCCCATCCCTACATCCTATAAAAGCATTGGTAGTAGCTAACCATGGTCTTCCCAAGATTATAGGATGTCCTTTCAAAGGATACTTTGATTCTATGACCATAAAGTTGACTGGGTATTTCCATGAAGCTATTGATACAATAATGTCATCCAAGACTCCAACAGACTTTACCATAGTACGGTCTCCTAGTTCCAAGATGGAAGGGGTAGGTCGAAGAAATTGTCCCAACTTTAAAAATTCTAAAACTACGGTGCTCATCATATTGATGGTTGATCCTAAATCAATTAATGTGTTATATATGGCGGTATTATTTATATTTATTGTCACTACTGGGGCTCCTAGATTTGTATATTTTGCAATCCGATACTGATCTGACATATATTCATACATCTCTCCTATGACATGAATTGTAAGGGGGTCTTTTTGTTTCTTCCCTGGGTGTTTAATGCATAATTCCTTTATTACCTTACTGTAAATTGGTATATCTTTAATAGATTGTAATAATGGGATTTTAATACAGATATGCTTTAATTCATTCAAGATATCATACTTGGAATGAACTACAGGTTTTTCTATTACTAGTCTTGCTAGAAATGGAGGAATTCTTTGTTCCTGAATAGGTTCTTATGGAGGAGGGGTAGGTACTAGAACTTTTGGAATGTTCACATACTCCAAGATGGCATCAGTCATAAGTTCATTTGAATATTCTTCTTCTTCATTTTCCTCATGAATGACGACTGATGTTTTGGGTTTATCATTAACAACTCTTCCAGACCGTAATTGAATCTCATGTATAGGTAGAGTCGAAACAAGGTAGGATGGAAGAGTTTGCAGTTCAATATTGTTCAGATCTTGAGTTGGTTTATTATTAGGGTTAGGTATCGGTTGTGCAGGTAATAATGTCAGTTGCAGAGGATTTGTATTCTGGAAGTGATGAGGTTGTTGTGCAATGAGAGGAACTGGAGGTACAAATCCAGGATAATGCTGCTGGAAATTTGGTTCATGCTGAGGATAAGGATGATTAGGTGGAGGGATAGGTTGTGACTAAGGGTATGGCTGTCCTCTCCACCCTTGTGACCAATACTATTGTTGTAGAAATTAAGGAGGAGGATACCGAGGTGGCCAACTCTACCAACTGGGATTGCTCCATTGTTGGGGTTGTTGGTATGGAGAGTAATAGGGTGGGGATTGTGGTGGAAAACTCTGGTATGCTGGTTCATCTCTAGATTTTCCAAGGAGGCCTCCTATATGTTTCACCCACATCCCCACTCTTATAGATGGCTTGCAATCCACGAAAGGATGGACAGTTATATGTCGGATGTTCCTCTGTACAGATATGACATATAGAGATATTGTTTAATAGACATTCCCTTTGAGGATGTTTTGTTCTACACTTCAGACAAAAAATACTCATTGCTTCCAATTATTCATATTGCCTTTTCTTGGCTTGTAAAGCATCTAATTGAGAGCCCATGGCTCCTAATATGCCAGTCTTAAAATTTTCCAACAGGTTACCCAATTCCATCCTTGTAACCCCTCCTGAACTAGGAACATTTCCTCTTACATCTCTACTATAAGGCTCTCAAAAGTTTTTCCCAAATTTCCCTGTACTTCTAGAATAATTTTTACACATATCACCAATATATGCAAAGGTCTTATGAAAAATATCACCGGCTGCCATGAGATTAAGACTCTCTAGCAAGTCCTCAGAGATTCCTTTGAGAAAAAAGTGTACATACTGCATCTTCTCGAAGGTCATGATACTTTGATTTATGAAGTGTATAAACGAAAATTTCGAGATAATCCTCTAGGCTTTCATATTAAAGTTGTTGTATCTTGAATATATCGTGTCGATAATATTTAGGTTTGCAGTATTCTTGATACTTTCAAAAGAATGAGGTTCTCATGTCATCCCAAGTCCTGATAGTGGATTCACTTAATCCCATGAACCATCGCAAGGAAGAATCTTTTAATGTAGTGGGAAATATTTTTAGTTTGTGAGAATATTGTAGATAATTATAGCTCCTACAGAGAATATCAAACTCGAACAAGAATGTGTCTGGGTCCTCATTACTTTTTCCATAAAAGGTAGGTGAAGAAGAAGGAGGGATGTTTTTCATATTTACATCCAGTACAATATCTAGAATAGGAAACCTGAAGGTAACCTCAGTTTCATTTTCTCCTTCTCCTTTGTTATTTATAACTTCATTATGATCTTAGTTCTCTCCCTGTCCCTCCATATAGGCTGGGTTTTTAATATAAATATACCTAGGAAGCTCCTTTCAAGGTGATAATGGAGAGTCCCAATGCTTTGTTTCGGGAGAGATCTTCCTCTGGTCAACTGTTTTCTTATTGAAACCTAGAGGGAAAGTAGGTTCTACTATGGATGTCTCAATTTGTGAGATGACTGTATCTATGGGGTTTCCAAAGAGGGATTTTACATGCTCAAGATCAACAAGGTCAACAAAGTTCAGACTTCCTACTAGTGAAAAGGTTGTATCCTTTGGTTTTGTAACTAGTGGAGAACTAGAGGTTACTAGTGGTTGATCCTTCTAAATTTTTTCTGGAATGAGGTCCTTAGGACCTCTGGTCAAGGTTCCTTCTCTTTCTATGGTTCCCTTGGTAAGATCTCTTGGAAGAGTTTCTTTAGGTTTCCAAGCAGAATTACTCCCTTAAGGTGTTTTTCGATACCTTTCTGGTGAGTTAGTAGTTGGGGTATTACGTCACCTGGAAACGTTAGTAGAAATGTCGATATATTTTCCTATATTAATAAACCTACTCTGAGGATCTTGAAGTCTGTTCATCAAAAGAAAACTAAATTAAAGGAAACTTATGCTATTACTATTGTTGCTAGGTTTGGGGGCACCTGTTATAACAGATGCACTGGTTCTAAAAAAATAAAAACAAGTACATGACAAATGAAAAAAATAACACACTTACAAAAACAACAAAGGAACAACAAGGCTTTGGGGAACCCCACTATAGTGGATGCATCTAGCTTTTACACCACAAAAATTTTGGGAATTTTGTAGTGAAGTCATCTTTGCGTCTTACTGTTCTCCCCTCCCTCTTGCTATGTAAAAAGTAACGTTGGTTTACTATGGGTAGACACGGGTTTACTATAATGTACCAACAAAACCCCTAGCTCACTGGCCCTTTCGGTGACAGACCGCAGAACGGCCTGAAGTCTCACCCAAAGTGATCCTAGATGGGGTGGCTGAAGACTCAGGTGTCCTCAACCAGGTTCTGTAGCATCCTAGGTTTCTCTTGATTCTAGTTAACCAGTGGGTTCTCTCTGTGAGATGTTGCTTCTCTCTTCCCAGCTGACTCTACTATGGAACTGACTCTTATCGCATCACGGCTTCTAGGACTATGCACAAACTTTCTCTTCTACTTGACACTTTACCTGCGATATCCCACACTGCGGCTCCTTTGACAGTGCGATATTGCCTTTCTATGCTGCAATAGCTTCTATAGTAAGAATCAATAGGACTCTCCAACTCTCAAGGTCCAACGGCTTTCTTTCTGCTTATAATAGCTCAGTTAACCTTCACACAGGTGTTAAACAACTTCCCTTAAGCTTCTTCAGTCTATTATGCTTAACATCTATTGCGCTCAACTTGCTGAACTAAATATATAGGAATCACTTAACACAGTAACTATCACGACCATGAATCAAGCACTGATAAACTCATATATAGACTACTTGATACAGTCAACTTGCGTTTGACCTTCTATATTACTGCAAAATGAAGGGTAGCATAAATACATTCATTAACTGTTAAGCAAAGCTCATGTAACAAGTAACATATAGCAAATAAGTAAACACAATCACATGAAACAGTCGCAAAACACACGAATTTTACGTGGTTCACTTCCAGGGAGGAAGCTACGTCCACAGGAACTGGTTTTATATTATATCTTGAGAGAGTAAACACAGTTCCGCTGGAACCTATTATGCAGCTTGAGATCTTCTGGGAAACTCCATGCACATAGCCAGGAGCCCTTCTCTTAGATCTCTTCTCTTCCTATATTGCTTTCTTCTTACAATATTTCCTCTCTCTCTCTCAATCCCTGCAGATTGTTACATTCATGCTCAAGGATCCAGCTACTCGTTGCAGTAAGATAATACAGACTTAACAACAGAACCAGAGCTCGACTCAAAGAATAGCTAACTGACCAACTAGCTAATTGTCTATCTGAATGTCTGGCTAGCTAACCTTTCACAATACAAAATGCATCCTTAAATAGGTGGCCCAAAGGTCTCACCGTGATACAACACTGTGGGCCTTTCCCAACAGTAACCCAAAACCCTAACTATGACAGTCGGCCTATCTGTACTTTGAACTGTCGCTTCCCGTTACACCACAGCTTTCTGCCATCTTCCGCGATTTCAGCACTAAATGCAGGTATGGGCGCCACTTCCTCAGTCACTCCCCTTATGTCCTTTGTCTTCAATACCTTGGCCCGTTGCTCCTTTTACTTTATGAGGGTAGCTGAGCCCTCCTATCTTCACCGTTGCCTTAAGTGCAGTGGTTGAGCTCTCTCTTCTTGGCCGCTTCAGGTATTGTTTCCTTTGACTTTCTTGTCCCGATATAGCAGCTTTTCCTATAGCTACGGACCCCTGCTCCAAAAGTCCCCTAACACTTACTTGTGGCTCATCCCTGAGCCACTAACAACTATCTTCTCTTGCTGTAGCTTCTCCTTGGCTTCCTGCGAAGTCCTTGCAAATATTTCTCTGAGTCCTGCGACTTCTTTGTCCATAGCTTCAACACAGTCTTGTGCAGCTTCGAGCATAGCTTGACTAATGATGGAGTCTTCTGTGTCATCAATTTCACTTTTGCTTATAGTGAACTCCTTGACCTTCTGCTCAACTGCATCGACCAGCTCTGTGATTTGTTCCTATATGGTTGAAGCAGGCTATTGAATTGTATCTCTTTTTCTCTTAACCGCTATGCTTCCTGTTGCAAATAGTTCATCCCTGTCATCCTCTTCATCTTTAAAAGAGATCCTAAGCTCTTGAATTCTTCCTTCATTGCTACTGTGGCCTTCTCTATGTTCTTGATGCTCTGCTACAATTCCAGTCTATCTGGGAGCTCGTCTAACTCCGACCATGTCTTCGTCACATCGGCTAGTAATGACTCTGCATAATCTATGTGACACTTCATCTATGTTGAAGTGAGTCTAAAGGCCTTTGCCCTTGCTTCTTTGTCTACCTGAGGTGTGCCTGGTGCTCGAGCCTCAAGCTCAGCAATCTGCGTTTTATGGTCTTCCTCCATCTTGACCACTGTCTCTTCCAGAGCCTTTGCTCTATCTGCAATTCTTCTTACCTTCTGCATTAGAAGCAAGGAGAACTCTATGTTACACTGGGGTAACTCCAATGCAATGTTCTGCAGGGCCTGACTAAGATCCTGTTCTCTTTCTTCATATACTCTCAACTCCTCCGCCTTTGTTTGAAAGCTTGCAGTGAGCTCTGCATTCTGTTGTCTCAGCTGCGTGTTCTGTTTATAAGTCGCAAGCTCTCTATCCTTGAGCTCCGCAACTATCTGCTGCTAGATCATCTGTATTTGATCAATGGGGAATTGTGCCATATTAACCTCGACAAGGTGTCTAATCTGTATCTATGCATCAATCATTGAAGCAGGGAATCAGATGCTCCTTGGCAGCATCAGCACTGTATTGATGCAATCCTTTGCAAAGACTTCCTCGCGGGAAATCGATTGTTGTGAGCGTTCTCCTGCTGTCTCCTTGAATGGCGGATGCTGCGTTGTGGCAGTCTTCTCAGTTAGTGCCTTCAATTCCAGAAGCTGCTCATCTACCATGCTCTACAACTTATCCTGCGATGTCTGCATCGCCTGAAATGAGTCCCGTAGTGCCTCCTGCAATCTCATTGCGATGAGTTCATAGTCATCCTCTTTTAGTGCGGTCTCTGTAGTTGGCTTTGAGGCTTTGAATTTTTTCTTCTTTGGTGCCTATGGGGGCACCTCTTCTGCATCTTTCCTCTTTTGTGCCACTGGTGGCACTTCTACTGGGTCTTTCCTTTTGACACCTGCCTGACCTTTTCCTTTGTCTAATGGGCCTAGTGGTGCGGTATCTGTTGTTACATTTCCTGCTATGGTATCTTCTAATGCCTTCTTCCATTCTTCATCAAAGTCTTTGATGACATCTTCAACATCCTGCGCTGTCATCCTGAATGAACCAACAGCCAAGTTATCCGTTCTAAACCTGCAATGGAACCATTTGTTGGTTTACTATGGGCAGACCCAGGTTTACTGTAATGTACCAACAAAACCCCTAGCTCACTGGCCCTTTCAGCGACAGACCACAAAACAGCTTGAAGTCTCACCCGAATTGATCCTAGATGGGGTGGCTGAAGACTCAGGTGTCCTCAACCAGGTTCTGTAGCATCCTAGGTTTCTCTTGATTCTAGTTAACCAGTGGGTTCTCTCTGTGAGATGTTGTTTCTCTCTTCCCAGCTGACTCTGCTATGGAACTAACTCTTATCGCATCGTGGCTTCTAGGATGATGCGCAAACTTTCTCTTCTACTTGACACTTTACCTATGATATCCCACACCGCGGCTCCTCCGACAGTGTGATATCGCCTTTCTGTGCTACGATAGCTTCTATAGTAAGAATCAATAGGACTCTCCAACTCTCAAGGTCCAATGGATTTCTTTCTACTTATAATAGCTCAGTTAACCTTCACACGGGTGTTAAACAACTTCCATTAAGCTTCTTCAGTCTATTATGCTTAACATCTATTGCGCTAAACTTCCTGAACTAAATATACAGGAATCACTTAACACAGTAACTGTCACTACCATGAATCAAGCATTGATAAACTCATATACAGACTACTTGATACAGTTAACTTGTGTTTGACCTTCTATATTACTGCAAACTGAAGGATAGCATACATACATTCATTAACTGTTAAGCAAAGATCATGTAACAGGTAACAGATAGAAAATAAGTAAACACAATCACATGAAATAGTCGCACAACACACGGATTTTACATGGTTCACTTCCAAGGAGGAAGCTACGTCCACAGGAACTGGTTTTTATATTATATCTTGAGAGAGTAAACACAGTTCCACTGCAACCTATTATGCAGCTTGAGATCTTCTGGGAAACTCCACGCACGCAGCTGGGAGCCCTTCTCTTAGATCTCTTCTCTTCCTATATTGCTTTCTTCTTACAATATTTCCTCTCTCTCTCTCTCTCTCAATCCTTGTGGATTGTTACATTCATGCTAAAGGAGCCAGCTACTGGTTGCAGTAAGATAATACAGACTTAACAACAGAACTAGAGCTCGACTCAAAGAACAACTAACTGACCAACTAGCTAATTGTCTATCTGAATGTCTGGCTAGCTAACCTTTCACAATACAAAATGCATGCTTAAATAGGTGTCCCAAAGGTCTCACCATGATACAACACTATGGGCATTTCCCAACAGTAACCCAAAACCCTAACTGTGATAGTCGGCCTATCTGTACTTTGAACTGTCGCTTCCCGTCACACCACAGCTTTCTGCAGTCTTCCACGATTTCAGCGCTGAACGCGGGTATGGGCACCGCTTCCTCGGTCACTCCCCTTCCATCCTTTGTCTTCAATACCTCATTCCGTTGCTCCTTTTCCTTTATGAGGGTAGCTGAGCCCTCCTGTCTTCGTCGTTTCCTTAAGTGCAGTGGTTGAGCTCTCTCTTCTTGGCCGCTTCAGGTACTATTTCCTTTGACTGTCTTGTCTCGATATAGCAGCTTTTCCTATAGCTGTGGGGCCCTGCTCCAACAAGTAATATATATATCTATCTAAACTTCATAACGGAACCCTATTTATTATATATTATAAAACAACTCGTCGGCAATGTCGCCAAAAATGTTGGGTGTGTTCTACTATCTTAAATACACCTAATATTTAATTATTGACCGGAGTTGGTAGGATTAGAGTTGATACAAAATATATGCAAAGGTAAAAAGGCTCCTAGGGTATCGTGGAGATATTTTAATAAACAAAAGATCGAAAAATATTTCAAAATGAGAAATCGAGTCAAAATCCTAATACTATATGAATAATTGGACTGGACTGGAGTATCAACAACTACTAAAAGAAAGATATTGAAAATAATACTTATAACTTCAGACACTAACTCATACATAAAATTAATTATAACAATTGAACTGACAAATAACCAAATAACTACTCCTTAAGTGGAAGGCTGGGGTAAAAAGACAACTTATCTTACAAAAAATAGAAAACTGAAAAAGCGAGTAGAAAACTCAATAAATAAAACTTTGAAAGAAGAAAGTAGAAAACTTAATAAATATAATAAACAAAAGCAAGTAGAAAACTTAATAAATATATTTAAACTCTATTATTTAATAAACACATACCAAAAACAAGAATGATTCCTATGATTACAAACAATATGACTTCCTCTTAAAAATTATACATCTAACCCTAAACTCTATATGAAAACAAAGATAACCATAACATAAAACAACAGTAAAACGAAATCAGTGTTTAATATTCAAGAAATAAGAACAACTTAATCCATATTTAATTCAAGGTGAAAAGAAAATAAAAGAATAATAATAAAACCTTAATCAATAACCTAAAACAATCTGTTGCCGCCTTTCACACACCTGGGTTACATGGGGGCAAGTCTCTTCAAGCCACTCGGTGTGTCCTTGGGGGCAAGTCTCGAGTCAAGGCTGTCACCTTGTTCTTGACTCCTCCGTTCAGGCTAACTCCTAATGAATCCAAGGGGGGTAGACCCTATTAAATTACTAAGTCTAATTACTTAGTGTGATGGTTTTATATTGATTAAGTAGTTTATGAGTTTTGAAATTAACCAGTGGAAACAAAAGATAACAAGATGTAAGATATAAAGCATATAAGCACAGTAATGACACTCAATATATATATATAATCGAAAGAATTTATCAAAGTAAATCAACAGTGCCTTAAATGGAGCCAACAAAGAAAATAATGTGCTTGCATGCGCTTGAATGAATCTTTTGCAAATGTCTCTTGGTAGATTTTAAATTAATGTGGAATGTGGATGAATTAAACTAGGAGAAAAGGGGACTCCAGATATATCCGAGGGGTACTTAAAGTATGTCCAAAAGTAAAATTTCACGGCTACCTGCAAGGTGTTTATGGGTTGGAACGGAGTCTTGGAGACTATTGTTCATAATGCATCTATCAGGGTGTGATAGAGATCGGCGCCTCGAGGTCACTTTCCAGTTGTTCCCACTCCTTTGGGTATTTTTCCACCGCTTACAGTTTGTTCAAGGTGTTGTATTTTCACTTGATGGTTTGTCAATTTGTGAGGTGAGGACTAATTAATCTAGTCACTCAAGTTCTTTTGATGTAGCTTGACTAATCAAACGAACCATAGCCAAGTACAGGGCATACACACTAGAGTCTTCGTTATTTTTAGTAAATTTTAAAAAGAGGTGTTCTTATTAAAAGAAAAACCCTCCAGGAACCTCTTTCGGTCAAAGTGGACCTCAATTGGGAAATCAAGGAGGGGTTTATTTTATTATGATTATCAAAACAATAAAATAAAAATGGAATCAGAGATACACAACACCGGTTTTCTAATTAGTCCTACCACACATCTCTTTCCCCTTGTGGGTCAATCGGGAAATCGTGGGGTAAGTAGTATGATTAATTTTGAATTGAAAATATGGAATAATGAAAAATATTATCAAAGTAAACCATCTTTTATTTCATTACTAAACTAGAACATAAAAAGGAAAAAATGCAAAAAAATGAAACGGACGCGGATCCCCCCTAGAGGGGATGGGGAGCGAGCTCGAAAGAGCCTACTCAAAAGAGATTTTATTTTATTATTATTGGTTAAAATATCAAAAAAATGAAATATCATAATCCTCTTGGTCCTTATATGGGATGAAACCAAGATCTTACAACTTTCCCAAAATTTTAAGATTTCAGTCAAAGGGGAGACCCCTAGGGGGATTTGAATGATCACGAGGCCACTTTCGAACAGCAGCTTCTCTTAATTTCTGTTACACCTGATAAAAAAACAAAAAGTATGTTAAAATAAAATATTCCCAAAAGCACTTTAAGAGTACCTTTGGGTCAGCCTACTTTAACTCAAACAAAACTAAGCTAAAACTAGCTAAACCGATGAAAAAGGAACCAAGGAAAGCAAGCTTTCCTTGGGATCTTGGATTGCTATTTGTGCAGCCAATGAAATGTGAACTGATTTCTTTATTTAATCTTTTTAAAACAAAAAAGGAAATCTAGAGCATGCAACCTACGGATTCTCTTTAACTTGCCATGCAAAATGGACGATTTCCCTCAGCTAGATCTAGAATGCTTAATGATACTTTTCAGAAATGAGATCTAGACGATGAGATTTGAAATAGTAGATCTGTGTAATTTTTACTTTAATATGACAGATCTAAATTATAACAAATCTTGCAACCAAAGTAACCAGTTAATATTTGGATTTTTATAAGGAGGAAGAGAGAGGAAGAGTGCTGGTAGCCCTGAAGATCAACCATGGAGCTTTCAAGTGGAATGTCGAGGGACTATGCCTTTGAATGGTTTTCAAGAGAGTGAAGAAGCAAACTAGATCAGAATCCTCTTTAAGCTAGGAACCTACAACTGAATCCAAAGAGTTTCCAAAATTCTTATGAGATATGGTTAATACATACACAGAGATTCAAAATAACATGCATATAAACTTATAAAACATGCTAAATATAGATCTCTAAACATGCATCAAAGGAAAGATGGTCAATAAACTTATTGAAAATCTCTTTTCCTATCAAGATTATAATAAGCTTATTATCAATCTTAGTAATGAATCCACAAACAATCAATAAAACATGGCAATGCTCATCCACACATATAATGACATGACACCGTCTTCCCTCCAAAGCTTCTCTTTATTTCAAATGAACAATAACAATAGTAAAATAGCAACAGCACCTCAATCCTAGTTCTAACTAGCTTGGAAGAGGTGGTCTGAGATTTATTTATACAAAAAACTGGAGATCCAACCTAGGGGCCGCAAATCCCAAGGAGATAGACCATTGCAGCTGAAGGAGAGTCCATCAATGCCTGATATGAAGCTGAACCGAGCATCCACTGAGTCTACTTGTCAATCGGGGGGCTGATTGAGATGACACATCAACCACAGAGCTTCCAGAAGAGCCCACATGTGTGGATGAGAGAGAGAGGGCACAATTCCCCATAAAGGAGGCTGAAGTTCAACTCTGGATCTATCCAGATCACCTCCTTCAGTCAAGGATTTGTCAAATCTAGTCAATCTGGTGCTGATGAGACTAATTTCAATCAAATCGGTTGAGAAACCATTGATCTAGGATTTTGGATTTGCTCCATTATTCATCAATTTATTAATTAAAATAATCAATAATTGATTTTTGGGGCTTTTTGACCCAAGTGATGAAAAATCACTCAAAACTAGGAAATAGTGGGTATATAGGTTTACAGGGTGCTCTTAGCTTGAAAAGAGCACCTACATGACTAAATCTAACTTTCGATCCCACTTTTATTACAAAACCAAATTTTCCAATTAAACTATTAAAAAATAGCCTAAGTTTTGGAAAAATTAAATTTTAATAAAAAACACTGAAAAAAAAAATAAAAATAAAAAATAAAAAAATAAAAAAAAACCTAGGGGGAATTAGACATGTTCATATGACTCAACCATAATGCCTAGCATGTTTATACATTGACACATGTACTGTAATAACCTCAATAGGCCTAAATGTCAAGACGACCACCCCAACTTTGGAGGTATTGAGTGAAAAACTTAGAAATTATCAGTCGTTTATTCAACAACCAATAATAACCAAGGGAAAAAACACCCTAGGCTGATCGGATTGACAAATAAAGTCTAAGAGACCAAGTCTTTTACAGACACTATCATGCTATAAAATTTATTACAACTCCCCCAAGGGGGTATGAACATGTGATATAGTACAACAAAGTTTCCCAGAAGCAAGATTGAAGGTCTTCTGAAGTCCGAACAAGTTATCCTTGTCCAGTTCACCAGGATCACTTGATAAAAAACCACTAAGTACAACTTAGGTGGTAACACAATCAAACTTTAATTGTAATGCTTAAATAAAAATACCAACTACAAACTTAATCGAAATATTGACAAAACAAAACTAGGAGCAACCTTAAACTACATAAAAACACTAAAAATAGAACTGAGGGTTAAATGACAAACTGAACAGTAGGTCTGTAAGGGGTAGCTGAATGGAAGACTGGACAGACGATCTAAATGGCAGTCCTTACAGTTGAAAATGGTAAAAACTAATTTGATTGAACTAATTCTTCAGCTGAAGTTATGCAGATCTAAACCTAATGCATGGAATCAATAAACAAACCTATTTAATCAACAAATTAACTTTAAACTAACTCTTAAACAAAAAGAAAGCATTGCATATTAAACTAATTAGTAAAGTATAAATTAATTTAAACAGACTAGAAATTAACTTAAGCAAGTTCATGGAAGGAAATAAATAAATAGAACTGAATCTAAATGAAAGCAAACTATTTCATATAAGCAAATTCATAATAGGAAATAAATAAAAAAGACTGAATTCAAATGGAAGCAAAATATTTTATATGTTTGGAAATAAAGACTGAAATCAATACTGGAATGAAATGAATGTAAATAAAATAGTTGAAAGCAAATGACTGAAAACAAATGACTGAAAGCAAAGCTATGCGCGCATCTACTTGTTTAACTGCTCAAATAAAACTAAGCTAATGCAATACAGGAAATAAAATAGCATTTACTATTATCTAATGAAAACAAAATGGAAATTAAACTAGACTAGCTAAAACAAAAAAGATAGAACTGAATTAAACAAAGAAATGAACCTCTAGTTGATGAGGGGCCCTCTCAACAATCAGGGGTGATGTTTGCTAACTCCTACTCAAACACAATCTTCAATAGAAATGCATACAACTCTTTATTCAAATTTAGAAACAAAATTACAGTGTTTATGAAAACTATGAATTGCTTAACAAAATACTTCTCTAACTATTTCCTGACCAACTCTGCTCTTTATTCAGAGACTGATATATATAGTTTACTGCTCTCTAATTTTAGTCAATCTTTAAAGGCACATAATTGATTTCAGTAACCAATGCATGGACGTCTTCCTTCTTCAGCGCGAGTGTAACCTCTATAGCATGAATGTAGTGTGATATTCCTCCTTTCACATGGCCAAATCTTCTTTAGCGTGGTGTCAATCCCTTCCTTAGCATGGTTGATGGGTTGGTGTTGAACGCGGGCATTGTACATAGCAGCAAGTTTCTAGAACGCAGGTCCCTCATCAGCGTGAGCGTGTGGAATGGTGGTGTTGTGGAGAGCGAGGGCGGTGACACAGTCGGTCTTCTAGAACGTAGGCCATTCGATCCCTTTAAATCACGTGGATAATGAGTAGCTAGGTGGCTATCCTTCTAGAGAATGAGTTAAATGCATTGGTCCAACATAGATATGGTTGATGTGGTGGCGAGCAAAGGATATTGCAAGCTGTTGTGCGATCTAGATGCGTGGATGATCAGTTGGTTGCCGTCTGTTTCATGTTTAAATGCCCCAAACCGGTTATGGACAGTGCATAGGCTGATGGGCGAGCTAAACAAAACACTGAACCATGAGCTAGAAATGCTGGGTTTCGATCTAGAGGAAACATGGAAAACCACTAGCGAATTTCACGTGATGGTTGGATGACGAGCTGAACACCAAGCTGGATCGTGAGCTAGACATGTTATGCAAAAGGCAGACTAAATGCATTTTGGTGTTAATTTTCCTGAACAAACTATAAAATCTGCAAACAAATATACATATCAGATACTACATTAAATATGATTTAAATAATATAATTTTGAGTTAATAAAATCATAAAAATGATATTAATAACCAAAGTTGTAATAACATCAAATTTGTTCTTACCTTGTGTTGAAATAACGATCTGCATGACATAAAATATACTAAATATAATAAAATATGTGTGTCAATGTGTTATTTAATTGCCAAAAATGATAATAAAATGAGGCTCAACAGACCCAGTCAGAAAGTCCCACCCAACACTTACATCTAACCATGGGAGGAACACATTCACCACCATGTTAGAAAGGCACGCCCAACACTCACATCTAACCATGGGATGAACACAACAACCAGGTATGAAAGGCCCAACACTCACATCTAACCATGGGATGAACAAATCAACCATGTTAGAAAGGCTCAACACTTATATCTTACCATGGGATGAACAAATAAACCATATAATAAAGGCTCAACACTTATATCTTACCATGGGATGAACAAATCAACCATGTAAGAAAGGCTCAGCACTTATATCTGACCATCGGATGAACACATCAACCATGTGAGAAGGGATCAGCACTCACATCTAAACATGGGATGAACACATCAACCATGTCAGAAAGGCTCAACACTTATATCTTACCATGGGATGAACACATCAACCATGTAAGAAAGGCTCAACACTTATATCTTACCTTGGGATGAACACATCAACCATGTCAAAAGGGCTCAACACTTATATCTTACCATGGGATGAACACATCAACCATGTAAGAAAGGTTCTGCACTTATATCTGATCATGTGGGATGAACACATCCCGCAGTCACATCATAATGGCTCTATACTTATATCTAATCATGTGGAATGAACATATCCAACAGTCACATCAAAATGGATCTGCACTTATATATGATCATGCAGGATGAACACATCCCGCAGTCACATCAGAATGGCTCTACACTTATATCTGATCATGTGGAATGAATACATCCCACAGTCACATCATAATGGCTCTGCACTTATATCTGATCATGTGGGGTGAACACATCCTGCATTCACAGCAGAATGGCTCTGCACTTATATCTGATTATGGGATGAACACATCAACCATGTCTGAAAGGCTCATGGCCTCATCACTTCCCTTTGGAGGGAACCTCATTCTGGAGAACACCAAGCTTCTCCCTGAAGTACTCAAACTTCACTCTGGACATTTATAGCATAGAATCACATCAGGTTTGATTACATCCAAGGATAACCTGTGAGCTTCACTAGGACCGATTACATCCAAGGAGAACCTACATGACCATTTATGTTTGAGCCACCTACGGGCTTCGCCAGGATTTTATGCTCAGACAACCTGTCTCACTGGCTATGCTAGAAATCCCTCTTTTGAGAGATCTTGATCTGGATCACATACTGGAGCTTCACTGCTCCGCTTTCAGCTGTACTCAGCACCATGCAAGACTTCTTCCTGCTAAACCAAGAGATCAAAACTGATCTCATACTGAAGTAGCACCCTGACGTTCTCTTCCTATCAATGGAACTGCATGCCCAATCTGAATCTACATAACCCTCCAGGTTAATCTAGTGATTCACCTCATACTTAGCCCATACTCAATTGTACCTTCCAGGTACCTCACTGCATGCTTTGAAAACATCAAGTGAACATGTCTCAATGTGTTCACAACAAAGCAAATATCTGGTCTCGTAATCGTCACATACATCAAGGAACAAATCATCTGATGATACATCGTGGAATCAACTTAATCTAATGAAGCAACACTCAATAGCTTCATGTTCAATCCCATAGGTGTGGTCATGGCCTTGCAGTCCATCATCCTGAACCTCTTCAGGATATCTACTACATACTTGCCTTGTCCCAGGGATATTCCATCCATAATTTTCCACACCTCTATGCCTAGAAAGTAGTGCATCATGTCCAAGTCCTTCATCTCGAACTTGGTAGAAAGTCTCCTTCTTGCAACTTTAATGAGTTCCTTTTTTCCTGTCAGGAACAAGTCATCAACATGTAACTAGAGCATCACTGGTCTTCTTCCTTCATGTTGAAGCAAAAGGTAAAGCCTAGAGTCATCAGTAATCTTTCCATCTTGTCGTACGGCCATGTCGAACCTCATGATCTTCTATAGTCACTTCCTATGAAGCAGAGCATCATTCTCCCTCTGTCTTCCGTACTCTATGCACTAAAAAATTCTGTACCAGAGTGATAAGTAGATTCCTCTTCTACTAATATTTTATGTATCCATCTAGGGTCACTAGATACCAAGATCCTCTATCTTGAAAACGTTCTTCTCGCACCCATATGTGAGCTTGTCATCCTCTATAGGATTTCATCTTCAACCTTGAGCAAAGGTTAAGATCTTCATCACTCTATGTGATATTCAAGCTCCTCATGTATGTGTTATCCCATGGGTGTCTTCTAAGCTCGTACAAGGCCTTCTTTAATTTGCACACATGAGTCTTCCTGTCACGTGACTTCAGTTCCAGTGGCTACAAATGTCTCTTCGTAGTCTATGTCTTGTTTTTGTGAGAATCCTTGTGCTACAAAATATTTCCTTGTATTCCACAGACTTCTCTTTAGGTATCGATATTGCATCTTAGACATCATTCTTCTTGAACTGGTACTCTCCTTCACTTTCTTCTTGGCTACTTCTTCATAGCTGGGAGGCCTTGGATCAATGATGTCTCTCAACACTGTCACATAACTACACTATAGCAATAACCCCCAGGTGTCATGTTTAGGGATGAATCCTGGAAGAGGCCGGAACCCTGAATTGGAGGAATCATATCTCCCAGAATATATTGAATATGATGCTGAAACATTTACATAGTGTACATCAAGAATTCATCTTCGGACTGTGAAAGTTTTGGCTCCTGATCCTTCTCCAATCTCAAGCTATAGAGAATCTACCAAAACTACTAGTTTTAGTATTTTAGGGTTTTTTTCGTCCCGGGGTCAAACTAGGGTTTGACTTTCCTGGAGTTTCACTCAACCAAAAATATTAACCCAGGTCTCTAAATTTTTATTTTTATGAGGAGATTAATCCTATGCCAGGCTCACTCAAAAACTCTACTTCTATGAGAATCCCTAATTTCCTATAGTAAAAACTAAAAATGCCCAGAATCAAATTCTGCTTTGACAAAAAGATGCACCCTTCAATGGAGAGTTATCCTAGCCTTATTTTGCTGATGAATTGTGGAGAGAGACCCAAAAAGTAATAATCCCTAGATTTTGCAGCTGCACTGTGTCTCCTTCTCAGGTTAGCTCTAATACCATGTTATATTTTTAACATTTAAGCAATATGTTCTTAGGATCTTATCTGAGAGAATAACATGCACATGAATAATCACAAGAGATAAGAGACACAAAGAATTTTCCTCGGGGAAACCATAAAGGAGAAAACCCTGCAACTTACTTAGAGATAGAATGAGCACCAATAGCAGTAGTAAAACCTAAAGATAGAAAAGATGATCTCCAATAACTGTTCTCTCTCTCTCACTTAAGAGAGCTTCTACTCTCTCACTCATGTGCCCCAGTGAGTGAGTGTGTGTATGATAAATAGAGAGGCCCACTCTTTATTTATATTCTTTCGTTCACTTAATGTCCACTCCAACAAGTCGGCCTCACTTAACAATTACTTACCAGGGCCAACTTCTCTAGGAGAGTGTAATAACCCTAGTGCCCCTCAACTTTGGGGACTTTTCCCTTCGATAAACACAGAGGGTTAACCTTAGCTGAATTGTGGGGACTATTTCCTTGAATTACAATGGATGGTTAACCTCAATGACTTTACATTACTTGTTTACATTATTGAATATCCCGATAGGAACATCGAGGAATGACATGACTCAATTACATTACAAATACTTTCCGATAGAAACATTGGGGTATAATACATAAGATATACAAGTGAATACATTCTGAAGTTACAAATACATTAAAAAAACATCCATGATTTTTTCAAGGTATGTGCTCACCTTTATTGATGACTTCTCAACATTCACTTGGGTTTTCTTCCTAAAGAAAAAATCTGAAGTTCTTGAAAGATTCATCGAGTTCAAGGCATTTGTTGAAAATGCCTCTGGGAGGAAGATAAAGTCTCTTATATATGATAAAGGAGGAGAGTATATAAATTCTGAGCTGCTTCAAATATGTTCTAAATATGGGATCTATATACACCACTCCATTCCCTACACACCCCAGTAGAATGGTGTAGCGGAAAGGAAAAACTGGGCCCTCAAAGAGATGACCACCTGCATGCTGGAAGCCAAAGATTTGGATGAAAATATTTGGGATGAGGAAATGAATGTTGATGCCTACATTCAAAACAGGTCCACTCAATCTTCTGTGAAAGTAAAATCTCCTTTCAAATCATACTTCAAGCACAAACCAGATGTGTCCAATTTCAGAGCTTTCAGGTCCGATGCATAAGCTCGAATTCCACTTGACAAGAGGAAGTATTTGGAACCACAGAGTATTGAGTGTATGTTAATTGAGTATATAGAGGAATAAAAGGGACACAAACTCTTGAATATCATTACCAAATAGATATTCATTGAGAGAAGTGTCCACTTTGAAGAACCTCTCCAATATGTGGAACTAGTCGAGGAAGAAATTGTTCGAATTCCCTCCTGTTCTGCTGATGATTCTGATGATGTAAATGGAAGTGAAATCTATGATATTTAAGATATGATGTCTGATATTAGTGATAATAATATATAAGTTTCTGAATCATATTCAAATGTTCCCACTCATCTCCCAAAATGGGCCAAAAAGACTCTCTCTTCTGCAGGGACAAATGTTGGAAATCCTAATGATCCAAGGAGAACCTGGTCAGATTTTCAAAGATCAGGTATTGCTCTTTCTTGTCATGATTCCTTTCTGTCCTATAAAGTATATATGATAATTGGGTCTGATCCCAAGTCCTACTACCATTCTTTTAATGATCTGAGGTGGAAAGTTGCAATGGATGAATAGTTCAACTCTCTCCAAAAAAAATGCAACTTGGGAGCTAGTTTCCCTTCCACCTGGGAGGAAACTTGTTCAATGAAAGTGGGTATATCAGAAAAAGGTTTCTATAGATGGATCAAACTACAAGTATAAAGCATGGATGGTTGTAAAAGGATTCTCCTAATTCCAAGGAGTGGAGACCTTTGCACTAGTGGCAAAGATGGATTCCATAAGGCTAATTTTATCCATTGCTGCATCCAAGCACTGGGAGGTGCATCACATGGATGTAAAGAGTGATTTTATTCATGGATACCTACAAGAATAGATATAAATGAATCATCCTAAAGGATACACATCAGATCCTTCCTTGGTTTGTAATATGTAGAAATATTTATATGGCTTGAAACAGGCCCCAAGATCCTGGTATGCCAAAATGGATGCCTTTCTACTCTCACAGAAATTCCAGAAATGCAAATTTGATTCAAATGAAAATTTGATTCAAATGCATATTTTCAGTAGTATGAAGGTAATATTCTGATAATATTATTGTATTTGGATGATATTTTGATAACATAATGCACACTTGATTTGATTGCCTTTATAAAAATTGCTCTTCATGATGCTTTTGAAATGAGTGATCTAGGCCCGCTGAGACAGTTTCTCGGGCTAGAAAACTCTCAAGACTATGATGGGATAATGATGAAACAGTAAAAATATGTTTCATACCTTTTAATTAATTTTAAAATGTCTGATTGTAAGGCTGCACCATTTCCTTTCCTCTCAGGAATCAGTCTTGAATAGGGAAAATCAACTACACCCATGGATTCCACTATTTACCACCAGTTGATCAGAAGTTTGATATACTTGACACATTCAAGGACATAAATTTGTTATGTCATGAATGCTTTATCAAGGTATATGCAACAACCTCATGAGCTTCATTGGTGTTATAGAGAAAACTTCCTATGGCTTGGGGTTTACCACAACAGACAGAGAAACCGCAGAAATCAATCCCTTCCCCATATGCAAGATAAATACAACATCTAACACTAAAGGATCTCGAAACATAGCTTATTCTGGATGGTTGTAGTAGATTATCGTTGATATTTTTCCAATCCCGATTGTGTTATAAACTTAGTCTCAAAAATAGTAAGCAAGGCAAGCATGCTATATAATATAGTGTTAGGCCTACTCTAGCATATATAATCAATGATACATAAGAAATTATACACATCCATGGATTCAATATTCATTTAAATGCACATCATTGGACAGGAAAAGATATTTCTATTAATAAACCAAAGATTACATAAGTGACAACCTCTGTTGGCACATTTACAAACCAGAGAAACTGATTCCTCCACCTGGGCCTCCACCACCTCAATCCTCCATCTCTCGATAGAAGAATCATAAGTAAAGGAAAGCTTAGGAAGAACACAAAGTGCTCCAAGAGAAAAAGGGATGTAGACTCAAGTATAAGCAAGCTACAACAACAATGGACTATAGTTTTATTACTCTTCAATTCCTCTCCTTTTCAATGTATCTAAAGGGTTCCTTATATAGTGCTTCAATGGGGTAATGGAAGGTCAAATCTGAGCGATATCGAGTCATATGGAAGGTCAAATCCAAGCGATATCAAGATCGAACATAGTAGTCCATCGTGTGATTACTAGTCATTGATGTATACCGTTAACAGACGTGAGATCACCCACTGATAATGAAAATTGGAATCAAGGTACTAGAGTGCAATCTAACAAGTACGAATAAATGTGTTGAGGTCGAACACTTGGAAGAATCCATCGATCAGAGGACATTGATGTATTCCCAAAACTATCGATGGTGAGAGAACCTACCACTAATGACTGTAAGTCTCAAGGCACTCAAATGACTCTAGAATCCTATCCTAGAATAAATGATCTGAATTCGATGGGATGGAATCAGTTGGAAGGAGGGAATTAAGGCATGCCCCATCAACCAACACGAGGTACTCAGTAATGTTGTATAATGTGGAAGGACTCGAACAAGATGTGCACAAACCAGTAATAGTATAGGGAATGGCCAACATGCAAAGTCAAGACAACTGAGGAATGGCTGACTCAGGCTTCAACTTCCTTTGAACAAGAGCATAAAGGTGAATGGTGACTGAATTTAGGTAGCATAGACTCGATATACAAAACTAGGATATCCTTGCAACACATGAAGCATCAACAGAGGCTCCATAGGGACTGGAAGCTTAACCAGTCAGTGGATATAAACTCAGAGAAATGAGTACAGCTCCTAAATTCAAACTACTAACCCAACCAATGAATGTGATATACAGTGCTCTATTCGAAGCTGACACGACTCAACTGCTGCCAAAAAATAACATATTTTCCTATCCAGCTTTTTGTTTTTTTTAATTTTTAATTTTGGACTTTTTCAGATATTTTGAAAAGCTTGAAAAATAATAAAAATTCTTTATAGTTACAAATCTAGGAGGAGACGAGTGCCAAGGGGAAAACAAACTAGTTCCAAGTAGGAGAACGTACCTATGATCAATGCAAGGAAACACGTGCAGGATAACGACACTCAGGGGAAAATCCCCTCCTGCTAAAAAATGAGGAATCAAGCTGCAAAAGATATATAAAAAGGCTTTTCTTGGCTAGACATGAGACAAGATCAGGCTATATGGCTGATAATCAAACTCATGGAAGCCAACATAAGGCTCAATAAGGCAAGAAAAAATCATGATAATTCAATTACAACTTGACATATCAAGGGAGTCGTGGGGAAAAGGCTAGCATAAAGGTCAAGAGGAGTATGAAGCTCTTGCTCAAAGTCATGGCCATACTATACAAAGGACTCCCACACCCTAAAGGAGGAATATTGACATGGGAACCAAAAGCAAAACAGGATCTGACTAGGGTACCTGTTGTAATCTCATAGATCACAGAGGGTTATCAATAATACAAATTGAATCATACAGACATAATAGACACAAGAGATAAGGACATAGATATAGAATAACAGATTATATTATATCATGAGGGTCCATACATACACAGAACTTAACCGAGTTCTCCTCTGGCTCAACAGCCTAATATATATGATTTACAAACAGTTACATATAACTACCTGTTGGTTCGGTCAACTGGCATGACCTTACATGGCTAACCAAATCTCTAATTAGTGGGCTATTCAACTAGTCCCTCCAACATCTCCCCCAGGAACAAAATATTTCTTCATCCCGAAGAAACAAGGGAGGTACTTCAACAACATTCTATCTTAGGTAGTTGTTACTGGTATTGTTTGTCTTCATGGACTGTGTAGTCGGATGGTTGGTCGTTTCTGCATGCATATTTCCACAATTGCTTCTGCTATAATGGCCAGATGATGTTGAAATTATACCCAAATCTATAATACTTTCTGGATGTCGATGGTCAATTTCGTGATGCTTGATAAGGTCGACATCTTCTCCTTGATGGAAAGGTCTTCTTTTCTTTCCATGTCAGGTCCCATGAATTGATCTTTTTCTTTTGCTGCTTCCAGTAGTCTTTTCATCTATGGGCAGATGGTATCTATTTTATGTAGGCTTGGGAGTGCTTGCTGTACCCATTGGTGTGCTTATTTTTCTAGTTTCTATAGTTTATCCATCTCCAATATAATTTGATCTTGTATTTGGTCTCTTAGTTCTTCTTCAATTCCTTTTCTTCTTTCCAGTGATTGAATTTGTTCTTGGGTTTTTCGAGTTTGCTGAAATACTTTCCCATAGTAAGTGGGCCTATCATGGAGTACTTATTCTGTGATGATAGATTCTTCCATGTGGTCCTGCAACACTTTGTGAGCCTCTGAGAATGTAGTGTACTATTGCCTTTACAATTTGGATGTCTCCTCTTTTTGGTCTTCTTTCGTATTTAGCAGATGCGATTGTAGGGTTGACACCATGCTTTCAAATAACCGATATGCCTTTTCAGGCGTCTTGTCGGTGTCGGAATCTAGAGGTCCTGGTATTACTGTTTGAACTAATTTTTTTTCATTTTGATAAGAACTTGAGTTGTTCATTCTTACTGTTGTCGAGCTCCTTGCGTCTGATCTGGCTTCTTGCTTTTTCCTTAGTGGCCAGAGTTTCTAAGAGTTGTCCCAAATCTCCGTCTCTTAGCTATGTTGTGTCGACTGTAGTAGTCGATCCAAGTTAGCTAATGTGGACCATTGTTGATTATGATTCTTTATGTTGTTCCTTCTTCTTTCTGTGTCTTTTTCTCTTGTGTTTATGATGTTCTGTCTGTTGTTGTGCCTATGCATCTGCAAGTGGTGGATTCTCCTGTGGTTGGTTTTCTGGTTGCTGATCTTCAACGGTCAGTGGAAATTTTTGTTGACTTTCTTGGGTGATATCTATAGCTAGATGTGTATTTGGAGGATTTGGTACACATGGTTCAAGGTTTAGTACAGGTTCTGGATTGAGAAGTGGTGGTGGATATGGTGAATGGTCGGGTGTAATTGGTGTAGTAGGGATATTGTCAGAAAATAATGGATTGTCGACTTTTGGTGGTGAGTCGTCAAGGTCACCAGAGAACAAGTTGTCGATTACCTTATTGATTGTTGCCATGTCGTCCTGGTTATCTTCTACTATACCTTCGACTACTTCATTGGCTAGTGGTGGCTGGGGGTTATCTGAGGGTATAATTTATGTGGTGCAACTTGCAACAATTTCAAAAGAGGTGTCAGAATTTCTTACAAAAGTCGACTTAATGGTTGCTATGGTTCTTGGTTTTTGTGGTATCTAGCCAAGTTGCTGTGCTAGGAGTTGGCGTGTTGTGCTAGATTCGACTAGGGAGCACTTGGTAGAAATTTTATGGGCTGAAGTAAACAGTTTTGGAATTTTTTCAATGAATGCTTGGAAGTCGCCATCTTATTCGAACTTCTCTTTTAGGGTTTTTGGCATAGCATTTTTGCAAATGTTGACTGGGATTATGGTGGGTATCTGTGTGGTGTCTTCCTGTGTAATCTGGGTTGGAGATGGGGGTGGAGGTGTAGACACTAGGTTGACAATGTTTTTGTCAACTGAAGGGGTTGTAGTTCTTACCTTTTTTGGCCTCCCCTGCTTTTCTCCTAACTCGACAAAGCCTCTAAACTGTGTCTTGACCGAAAATTTGTTCGCTACAGCATCTTCTATGATGTTGACGGCCATAGCTACTAGTTCATCTTCATCTTCTGATTCTGATAGGATAAGCTTGTGTTTCCCCTTCCCTTTTGCCTGAGTTTCCTTTTTTCTTGCGGCTGCTATTTCCCTTGCTAGTTTTTTTATTTTGTCTTTGGTTATAGTGTATTCTGGGTTGTCAGATTCAATGTCTTCCTCTACTCCTTTTCCTCCCTCATGTTGGTGAACTTGAATGATGTTTTTCTCCACTAGTTTAGCCACCTGATGCTCAGTCAGTGTACTTCCCCTTTGGGTCAGTGGTTGTAAAGTTGTTATTTGTAGTTTGTTAGTGTCCTCGACTAGTGTCTCTTCTGACACGAAGGTGCTGATATATAGTCAGAGTTCATAGTCCTCTTCCTTCTCCTACTCAGTCAGTGGTTCTTCAATTGTTAGGTTTACTTCTTTATCCTTTGCCGGTATTGATAATTTTGTATTTGATTGTCGAGCTAGCTCTTGGAAAATATCTTTGACTGTTGGGTAAAAGTTGAGAGGTTTTGCTTTTCTTTTTCTCCCTGCATATACTAGACTACTGTGTGGTCTAGCTCGAGTTGAATATGATCTGTTTTTGACAGACTTCTTCGGATGTTCTGAGGCACCCTCCATCTGGTCGTTTGGATTTTCAGGTTTTTCTTTTGCTTTTGCTCCTTTCATATACCAGACTACTGTATGGTCTAGCTCAAGTTGAATATGATCTATTTTCAATAGACTTCTTTGGATGTTCTGAGGCACCCTCCATCTGGTCGTTTGGATTTTCAGGTTTTGGAACCAATTTTCCAACATTACTTTACCATTTTCTAATTCTCTCATTGTTCCATTATGCGCAAATGGATTGAACCTCCACATTTGGTATTTGTGTGGTTCCTGGAACTTCTTGTCCCCAACTAGACACAAGTGGTACATTGTTATCCATAGAATCAGAGATGGGAACTTTATAATCCTGACCGATTCTTGGTATTTTTCACAGATACTTTTGAGCATGTCGGCAACATGTTGACCCCAATGGTATATTTTTCCTATATTTTCTATTGTGTCGAATACTTCTATCATGTCCAACTTTAGATCAATCCCTTGACCTGTAAGGGTGAGTCCTATTGCTATAATTTTGGCTACGATTTGTGGCGACCGAGCTTGTATTTGGCTGATCATTATCCCTTTTGAATTTTTTCCTGATGGTGTCACTGTTAATCATTCTACCAATACTTCTTTTATGCTGATAGGGACAGGGTCACCTTGGTTTGAGAGACCAGTCAGCTTGTATATGACTTCGCCAGAGATTTCTACTAGTCTGTCGCAGTAAAATTTTTCGTTGTGGTATCGACTGATAATGAATTTTACCACTATTTCTTTCATTCCTCCAAAAATTGCCATGAACGGTGTGTTCATCTAGTTCATAATGGAGTTGTGGTTTATCTTCTCTGCTTCTTGTGTCTGTTTCTTGTCGACATAAGCCCATTCCTTGATTTCAGCCCAATTTTTCTCCCATGAGGTTTATTGTAGCTTGGTGTTCTTGATGTTTCTTAACCTTCTCATTAATGGGGTTTCAACGGATTGTAGTTATTTTGTTTTTGCAGCTGCGGCTCTAGTTTGCTTTAGGGCCATCTCATCGGTTTCTTGGTTGAATTTTCTTACAGGTTCTCGTCTCTGAAATTTCTGGCTGCTGAATTGTTCTATCTCTTCAAAATATGGAAAATGATCTTTTTTAGGCTTGATATTTATAGAAGGAGCAGGTGACATTTCTGTCGATGGATGTATTAATGGCGGAAGTGATGGTCTAGCACGGTCTCTGGAGTTTGCGTTTATTGCAATTTGATTTTGGCGCTCCTTTTCTCCGTAGTCATGAAGGCATGATTTGAACTTTGGGGTTGTCGGTCGATGTCGATTATGCGAATGGTCGATGGGTTTGGTGTCGGTTGTTGAAGCGCTAGTTATTATGTCTTTTGAAGTTTCCTATCAGTTGGGTTATGGGTGTTGGTTCTGTTTCAATATTTTTAGATTTTATAGTTTTTTCTGACAGTTATGGTCATTATATTTATGTCTTTTTTTTTAGAACTTATTTTAATTTTTGTATCGTTTTAGTCGGGCACCATAAACAAGTTTCTGAAATATTATGCCTTGTAACGTCCTTAGTCGGACTGATCCGTTGGCATGAATCTCTTCGACAACGTAAGGTCCCATCAATTTTGTGTGTAACTTTTTGGTTTTTCCTTTTACTCGACTGTTGTATAGTAAGGTGAGGTCCCCTATCGACAGATTTTTGTTTTTGAAATTGCGATCATGCCAAGCCTTTCTGTTGCTGTTTTTGGATTTCTTGATGTTGCAAAGAGAGCATTCGGTGTTCTTCTAGCTTGTTTAATTACATCAGTCGGTCCTTCCTGCCTTCTTTGACATCGACATGTAAAATATTTGCTATGATAGGTGTTTACTGCCGAAAATGTAGTGGAACAACTGCTTCTTGGCCATATACTAGTTGAAATGGTGTTTGGTCGGTCGAATGCTTGTATGTTGTTCTGTAAGCCCATAGTAATGCAGGTATATTTTTGTCCCAATCATCTTTTTTGGTATTGCATATTTTTGTTAGACCCCTTGTTAATGTTTTTTTGAATGCCTCTATTGCTCCATTTGATTGAGGGTGATAAGATGTACTACGTCGGTGGTCAATTTTGAATTGGTCTGTTAGTGTTTTGATGGTTTTATTAATAAAGTGTGAACCTTGGTCACTGATTAGGGTTATTGGGCATCCAAATATGGTAATTATATTTTCGTAGATAAATTTAGTAGGTATCTCACTGGAACATGTGTCGATTGGTTCTGCTTCTGCCCACTTGGTTACATATTCTACTGTGGGTATTATGTACCTTCCACCTGTTCTTTTTGTTGTATCAAGAATGGTCCTATGAAGTTAATGGCCCAAATTTCAAATGTCAAACTTGGGTTTATTGATATCAAGGGAATTTCTATACTAGGTAGAGGTCGACCCAGTCGTTGACATCTGTCACATTGGCTCACAAAATTTTTACAATCCTTGTATAGTGTCAACTATTGGATTTTCTTGGCAGTTGTATCTCTTTGAAAATTTCCTCCTGCCGGTCCATAGTGTGCTTCGTATATGATATTATCTCTTTCGTATTCCAATGCACATCATCTGAGGATGTCATCTAGGCCCATTTTATATAAAAATCCATTTATGAGGCTATATGGTGCAACTTTCATAGCTAAGATTTATTTCTTTTCCGTGCTCATGCCTTCTGGTGCTTGACCACTTTCTAAGAATTGAGCTATTTCCTCTAATTCTACTGGGACTGCGTCTATTCGAAATAAGTGTGCATCCGATAGGTCATCTTTGACTCCTGTCGGCTCTCTTGTGTCGATTCACAACAAGTGGTCGGGTCCGACATTTAATCTTTTTGGTTTAACAACGACTTCAAATTTGAATTCTTGGAATAGTAGTAGCCATCGACAAATTCTCCCATGGTGTAAGGGTTTGTTTACAAGGTATTTTAATGCTTGTTGGTCGGTATAAAAGATGAAACGGTTGGCTAGTAGGTAATGTCGATACTTATGTAGTGCAAAAACCATTCCTAATGCTTCTCTCTCTGTTGTCGAATAGTTTCTTTCTACCTTATTTAGTTTTATGTTGTTGTAAACTATGGGGTAATCCATTCCGTCGTCCCCTGGTTGTGTTAAGATTGCTCTTATTGCTAGGATTGATGCGTTGATGTGTACGTGAAATTTGATCGACCAATTTAGGAACCTTAGGATGGGTGCCTTGACTAGCTTCCTCTTTAGTGTTTCAAATGATATGTTACATTCCTCCATCCAGTCGAACTCTTGATGTTCTCTTAATAGTTCTTCCAATGGATATGTCATATCTGAATAGTATCTCATAAATTTCCTGTAATATCTTGTATGCCCAAGTAGTACCCTGACTTGTTTTGGGTTCACTGGTGGTTTTAAGTCGAGGATAATTTTTATTTTTTCAAATTCGACCTTGATGCCTTCTTTGCATACAATGTGTCCTAATAGTATCCCTATAGGAGTTAGGAATATGCATTTCCTTTTGTTCAGAGATAGATGGATTTGTCGGCATCGTTCCAACATGAGCCTTAGCCATTTGCAGTGATATTTCAGAATAGAGTATATTGTCCAATCATCGAAATATACTGCCATTGTTTTGTAGATATATTCTTGAAATGTTTTGACCACAATTCTAGAAAATACTGCAGGTGCATTTTTTAGACCAAAAGGCATAACTCTGTAGGAAAATAAGCCGAATTCACATATGAATGTTGTCTTTTTCTGGTCTTCTTTGGTTATTGGTACTTGGTTGTAACCTAAGAATCCATCTATAAATGAGTAGCATCCATGCCCCGCGACTTCATTTAGGATTCATCTGCATAGGTTGTTGGGAATGGGTCTGTTAAGGTGACTTTGTTTAATTCTCTGAAGTCGACACAGATCCTTAGCTTTGTTGGGTCATGTTTCTTTGGTTGTAAAACCATTGGAATTTCCCATTTTGATTGGTCAATAGGGTAAATAATTCATGCTGCAAGCATATTATCAATCTCTTTCTTGACTATCTCTTTGTATTTATGAGCTAATTTATATGATCTCTTCTTTACAGGTCGGGCATCAGGTTTAATGTCGATACTCATTTCGCCCATTTCATGGACTAGACCTTTGAGATATTTGTAGTCTCTAGTGAATACATCCTGGAATTATTTTAGTAAGTTTACTATTTGGTTGTTTGTTCTTCGCTCCAATAATTGCCAATTTTTGCCATTTTTGGTCGATCATCGTTTTATATGTAAATTCTTTAGTTTTCACTTTGACATCTAACCATTCTGGTGCTTTGGATTCATTGATTGGTCGAATCCCTTCTTTGAATTGTAAAAATGTAGCAGGAAAGTCTGTTGCAGTCATTTGAATGGTATCTTCTTTGTTGGTTGTCTCGACTTTAAGTACTGTACGAATTGGTTTTGTTGTTTCTGAATGGTATGATTTCCATCGAAAGCTTTTCCCTTCTGGATTTTGATTTTCCATTTGTAGTCTTGTTGTCTGTGGTATTGTCTTGGTTTGTATGTTATTACATGTTATTGTTGGTCGATCATAATTTTTTTTTAGGATGTTGTTCCCGGTCAGTTCTATAAACACTTTGATTTGTTTTGTAGTTTCGACTAACTTTTCATTTTTTGGTATAAAGTTGAAGTCTTTGATGAAGTTCTTTCTAAGTTCATGCCATTGAAATGTTTCACCCCGTGCTTCTTCCATTTTGTACCATTTATTTGGTAGGTCGGATAGCGTCGATGGAAACATGTGTGGTCATGTACGTTCGTCTTTATACCCAAGTCTTTTCCACTCTTTTTCACATGTTCTTATGTGTTCTTCTGGGTCCTGCCCCTGGATAAGCATAAGTATTTGTGCTTGTTTTGTTAGCCTCTTTCCTTCAAATATTTCTACAAAGTAAGTTGAAGCTGTTGTCCATGTCTGCAATCTTGATTGATGGGTATCCCACCATCTAGAATCTTGTCCTGTGAAGGTTTCTACTAAGCTTCGTAATTGGCCATGTTCACCAATGTTTTTGGGTACTTGTTCTATATGCATAACTGGTGGTTCTCTTTCTTTGTATCTTGGGACTGGTCTGATACTTATATTTGTTGGTTTTAAAGTAGGGTATTCCTTGCTTTTCTTTTCGAATACTTTTGGGATGATGGAAACTAAGAAACATTGTTGGACTAGTTTCTTCTGCACTGTTTGAATGGTCCAGTAGCCTCTTGCTTGTGGCTCATAGTTTTCAACTTCCCAATCATATAATTCTGTGTCTGAGTTGTATCCTACTAAATCTTGATTTCCTAAGTGAACCTCGCCATAAACATTGGGTTCTGTGTAGTCTTCATTATTTTGTATTTGATATAACTGTCAGATGTCGATTTCTTCGTCAATAGGTTCTATCCAAGGTTCTCCTTGGGATGGATGGATAGGTACTATAACTTTCTACCCATTCCCTTTTAGTTTTATCCTCTCTTTATCTAAATATATTGATGCTTTCATTTTTCTTCCCCATGGTCGGCCTAATAAAGATGGGAAGGAACTGGATCCTTCCTTAGGGTCAACAATTTCAAAGTCGACTTTGATTGATATTATTTTTATTGTCGTATCAAAATTTATCCAAACTCCAATAGGTTCGATCAGACCTTGGTCGGCTAATTTGAGGTATATTCTTGACTCATATAGTCGAGGTCTACCCAATTGTTCCCAAGTGTTGTGAGTCATAATATTTACTTGTGAGCCGAAGTCAAGTACAACTTGTCGAACATGGTATCCTTCGATTTCTAGGTCGACAAGTGGGTCGGAATCACTTTTGTCCTTTTGGTTTAAAATGCATATGTTTTTTGTTTGTTTTTCTGTATTATTATTATGCTTCATATTATACAATAATTCAATGAATTGAGATACTGCTTTATCATCTTGTACTAAACGTATTAATTCTTTAACTGTGCTTTGTCGACTATTATTATCTTCTTCTTATCTAGCAAATTCTTTTAACATATTCATTGTGTCTTTATATAATTGTTTTTGTTTAGCTGGGTTAGGATAATCATTCTTTTATTTTATTTTACTTATGCGTGGATTATCACTCCCAATTTTTGTCCCTTTTTGGGTTACTATATGCAGATTCTTCGTATTGATTACATCATGTTTTTGAATGCACGACAAGACATTAAAATTTTTCATTTTATTGATTTTATCAAGCATAGTAGGGAAATCCTCTAATGAGTGATCGATTGTCGCAATTCCCAAAGAATCAACCTTGACCTCCATATCCTCCACGATGGTTGTTGAACCGATGCTCATATTGACGGCCTTCATATCTTTGATTATTCAGTTCATTTTGATCATTGCTTCGCTGGTTGTTATCATTGTTCTGCGCAACTGCATTTGTCTAGTAGACTACTTGGTAGTTTTGTCGGTTCTTTAAGTTTAAGTGGTAGTCAGCCATTGCGTGACTTTTTTATTTCACAGATTGCATACTAATATGCTTTGTTGTTTTTCATGTTATATGGACAATATTTTGTTGTGTTTTCTCCATGTTCTTGGCAGATGTCACAGAAGCACTTTGTCTGAACAAATTGAAAATCCTGTCAACTTATGTCTTGTCCACAGTTATCTTTAGTGTGTTCGGCCATTGAGCATTTTGTGCACTAGATATCTTGATTCTTGAGGTTCAGCTCTTTCAATAATTTCTGCATGATTTATAGATGTTCTTCGAGTCTAGTATCCATGGGATATGCTGGGAAATATTCATCCATCTCTACTTGAAGAGCTTTGGTAAGCGCATCTTCGTATGTTTTAAACATCTCCAAGATTATGTGCCACCGAATTTTATGTGATATACCTGCAAGGAACCACTGAATTAATAGTTGTTCATCAATTACATAATCCAATTGGCTGAGGAGGTCTTTCCATTGTTTGTCATATTCTCGGAAAGACTCTGCTGGATTTTGAGATGTTGTTTTCAAATTTTTGGCTGCCAAATGTTTTGCGTCTAGAGTTTTAAAGAAAGACAAGAATTGCGCTTTAATTTCTGCTTTAGATGCTTAGGGAGTTCTCTCGATATAGGTCATGTACCATGTTAGTTCTCTTTTCCTCAAGGCACTGGCGAACTGTGCCATCTGTCGATCTTTAACTGTAACCTGATTTGCCTCCAATGTTGACTCACAGATGAACCAATGTCATCTACGATCTTTGTCACCCTTATATAGAGGGATATGTGCTAATCCATGACCCATGTTGGAATCGATGTCGCTATCTCCTCCAGGAGGTGGTGGTGGTGGAGGTAGTGGGATGTTTTTCTTGTCTCATTGTGCAGAGCTGTTGTCGATGGAACTTTTGTTCCCATCGGTCTTTTTGGCTGTCATTTCTTCTCCGACAAGTAGTCAGTTCGGGTTGACTTCTCTTGTCGATGTCCAACTGCACTGATTTGTATGTAGGTTTGACTATTCTATATTCTCCAAAGCTGTGTTTGGTAGGGGGGTGATCCTTCATGTGTCGGGTAAAGTAAGTAGATACTTTGGTTGGAAGGGTGCGCCTGAAGTGTGACCTAGTTTCCTTCCTTTGGTCGACAGATCACTAGATGATTATCATTATTTACCTCGTCGTCTAGTCATATCCATATACCAAACTCACCAGCTCTTAGTCTTAGGTCTTCTTTGACAATGGATTGTATCCTGGTACTCGTATTCATTGGAGACAAAGGTCTTATCTCCTGGGGATCTTCTATTTAGAGAGCTTCACGCTGCTCTATCCACAAGTCTTCTTCCATGGGTGATGCTTCTTCATCCACGCCTTCTTCTTGTAGGTCATGACCCGACTCTAGCGGATTTCTTTCCTGGTATGTCACCCTAGTATTCATTCCTCTTTGCAGTGCTATATCCCGTTCTCTTCTTTCTTCCATTCTTTTCAACCTCTTCTCTCTCTCTACTTTCTGTAAATTTGTCATACCTATGTGTGTCACTGTTCGTGTGATTTCCTTTTTAGGTTGAATTTTCATTGCTGGTGATGGTATCTCCTTTTAGTCAACTAGAATCCTCTTCACTTTACCCCAACATATGACCAGATACCACCCCATAGCCCACCCGATGCTTTTAGAAAGATCGAATAGTTTTGTTTACTTGCTTAGGAATTACTCCCACTCCCTTTTGGCAATGAATTTCTCCCAATTTTTCTATTTCTCTGCCCAATTAGAATTTGGTGGCAGTTCATGCAATGACAGACGAGGTTCTACAATATGACCCACTCCTTTTTCTATCAGGAATTTGAATAGTAGGGTCATTAGGGAGCACAAGAACTGCTCGGTATGGTCTATATAGAATTTTTTCTGAACGATTTCTATTGAAGTTCTTTCTTCTATGGCTTGCTCCTCACAGAATTCATCTGTGATCTTTTCATCTCCCTCGAATCAGTTTCTATAGCAGCTCTTGGTCCTTAGTTACTTTCGGCTTTTCGATCCAAAAGTTTTTTCAAAAGATGGGGTACCGATTCTACGAACTTCTCATGAGTTTCAGTGAAGAATTTCTCCTTCACCTGAGAAGTGGTTAATCAGTTTCTCCTCACGTAATTCTGCAAATAATTTCTATCTTACGCTCCCACCAGTTCTTAATCTCCTATTCTGATATCATCTGTTTATAGTCATCTTAGATATGTACTACCGGTAATGGAACCAATGTTGTAATCTCACAGATCACAGAGGGTTACCAATAATACACATTGAATCATACAGACATAATAGACACAATAGATAAGAACATAGATATAGAATAATAGATTATATTATATCATGAGGGTCCATACATACACAAAACTGAACCGATTTCTCCTCTAGCTCAACAGCCTAATATATATGATGTACAAATAGTTACATATAACTACCTGTCGGTTCAATTAACCGACACAACCTTACGCAGCTGACCTAATCTCTAATTAGTCGGCTATTCGGCTAGTTGGATCATCGACTAGTCCCTCCAATAGTACCCATGTATGGTAAATCTCTACCATTCACAACATGTCACTTCTAAAAACATCAAGAAGGTTCTGTGACAAGATTGAATGGGTTCATACCTAAGGTTAAAAATGAAATGGTCATAAGGTTATGCAAATTGCAGGAGGATATGAAATCCTAACCTATATGCCAGTTCAGACATAATACATGTGATAAGAACGAATGGGTCGAAATATCAAAGAGAGTGTACAAAAACTAGACTCTACATGACAACCATATTAGTCCAACACAACAAAAAATAGTCAATAAAGAATCCAAACTATAAGATATAGGGAGGAATGATCATGACAACTGCACCCAAAGGAAACAATGCGGTGAACGATGGGACATAAAAAGGAAAGTAAGGTGTAGAACCAATGTTCACGCATCCACTACCACCCCCATGAGGGTGACCATTGGTGTAATGACCGAGAGAAGGGATTCAACATCCTCCACAAATGGAGTAGAGGGCAGAATGTGACCACTCCCAAATCTATGAGCACGGTAAGGGGCTGTGATGCCCCCGAGTATGACACCAGAGTCCATACTAGGACTAAGGACAGGTGATAGGATACTAGGCATGCCGAAAATAAAAGGACCTGAACTCAAAAGAGCATAAATATACTCAAGTAACTATAATCCCAAAGGCAAACTAGCGCACAAAGATCACACCCCTAAGAAAATATACAGCCAAAATACAAGCAAACCAAGGGGAGGATATGTGAGCTCCTGAATGCAAAAGGTATGTCTTTCCTAGGAGAGGCTCAAAACTCCCATACATTACAAGTGGAGGTATGTAACCAATTATAGTGGCCCTCAGCTTCAACGCATAAAGCGTTTTGCTGTCCGACCTCTAACTGGCCAGGACACTCACAAAATAACCTATGTAAGTACTCGCTGTGATACTTAGGTAAGGAAACTAAGGTAAATACAATATAACCAATGATCAGGCAGACAGTCAAAGGCAGGATCGACCGTATGGGCAAGGTAGCAAGGTCTGAAACTCAAAAGAGTCCCCAGATACGAATACAATCCTGGAAATATCTTCGGTGCTGACAGAAAGTAACCAGGGGTCATCCTAGTCACAATCACATGCACATCCTCATGCTTAACTCCCATGTAAGAGGAGCATCTCGAGAAACATTAATTATACCAAGGATTTCACTATCTCACCGGACAGACACCTACTTGTTTTTTGTTTAGTAGTCTTGGAAAATTAACTCACAATGAACTATTCCAAGACTCTAAACCCTAATCTTGTTGGTGAACCCTATAGAATAAAAATGTGTAGTTCATTTTATTTAGGCATTGATTTTAGTTGGCTGTGATTACTCAAACGGAAATGGCCGTGCAAATAATGATATGAAGATTCAGCAGTGAAATAAAAGTGCCAAAGTAACAAGCGATGCCAATTGCAATCTTGTAGAATGAAAAACAGGGTATGCCACTACATGAGATCCATAAATATATATTCCTTCAATGTCAATGCAATCCTTCCTATATGAAAGCCTAAATACAACTCTCATCCAAGTAATCCAATGGAAGTACCTCCTCAAATACATATCTAATATGCAACTAAGAGTGCAACTATTTTGTATTTTTCAATATAAAAGAATGAAAAATGCAATAAAAGTCATTTAAAAACTCTCAGTCTCTGCAACAAGTACAAAACACAAGCCCGACAAGACACCGAGACAAAAAGAGAAATGCACTAATGGAAAAACAAAAAGGATAAATGACTAAAAATACTTTCAAAGAAAAATCAATGAAAAAGTGGTCTCTGGTCACAAAAGAAGCATCCAATGACAACATCAGAACCTAGGAAGACCCAACCACACTCACAACCCACCCAACAACTTCCCACCACATCAAAATCAACCAAAAGGGAGGATGTACGCAATTGTTTAAACAATAGCTGCATATGTACGTGAACTTTGGCCAAAAACATGCATGTATAGGCGGATTTTGGCCAAAAACTAGCATGTATATGCAACTTTTGGCCAAAAACCCACGTATGTATGCAAATTTTGGCCAAAAAACTGCGTATACAGAGAAGCCAGTGGTAAAAAGCAGGCCAAGGGTCAAACCAATAAAGGGGAGTGTCAATGGATGAACATACTATAAAATGTGACACAGAAACAGGGAGAAACAAAGAGCAAGTCAATAATATCAAGCACATTGTGCTCCTAACCCCAAAGAAAAACAAGGAACATCCCCAGTATGGTCGCCAATTCTGTTATGGAGAAAACTTCCTATGGCTTGGGGTGTACCACAACAGACAAAGAAACTGTAGAAATCAATCCCTTCCCCATATGAAAGAGAAATACAACATCTGACACTAAAGGATCTCGAAACATACCTTATTCTATATGGTTGTAGTAGATCCCCGTTGAGATTTTTCCAATCTCGCTTGCGTTAGCAATTTACTCTCAACAATAGTAAACAAGGAAAGCGTGCTATATAATATAGTGTTAGGCCTACTCTAGCATATATAATCAATGACACATAATAAATTAAATACATCCATGGATTCAATATTAATTTAAATGCACATCATTGGACATGAAAAGATATTTCTATTAATAGATCAGAGATAACATAAGTGGCAACCTATGTCGGCACGTCTGCAAATCGGAGAAACTGAGTCCTCCACCTGGGCCTCCACCACCTCAATCCTCCATCTCTCGATAGCAATATCACAAGCAAAGGAAATCTTGGGAAGAACACAAAGTACTCCAAGGGACAAAGGGATGCAGACTCAAGTATAAGCAAGCTACGACAACAATGGACTATAGTTTTCTTGCTCTTCAATTCCTCTCCTTTTCAATGTATCCAAAGGGTTCCTTATATAGTGCTTGAATGGGGTAATGGAAGGTCAAATATGAGTGATATAATCTAAGCGATATTGAGGCATATGGAAGGCCAAGAGACAAGTGATTCGGATCCACATCAAGGAAAACTCCAAAAATATTTGGCCTTTTGCACACATCCTGATGTATGCGGGTTTAAGGGTAATATCTGCGTATATACGCGAGAAAGGGATTAAAATTCACGTACAACAAATAATGAGTGTTTTTAGGGATGATATTGGAAACATCAAAGGTACAAAAATAGTCCATGGGGTCCAAAGAGTCTGCAAAGGGATAGGGAAGGCCATAAAAGTGTGATCAACCATGTGTGGTAAAATCAGTTGTAACAATTGGAGGGTAGCCAAGAGGATTCTTTAGTACATTCAGGGTACTAGATCCTATGACATTCACTATGCTGCAAATTATGAGCTATATTTGGTCGTTTTTAAATATTTCGATTGCGTAGGGGATAGCATATATCGGAAGTCCACTTACGGTTATGTGTTTGTGTTTGGTGGTGGTCCTATTTTCTGGTCCAGCAAAAAGAAAGATTCCATTTCTATTTCTTTAGCGGAGGCAGAATACAAGGGAGTAGTCAATGCTTGCATCACAACAGTTTGGATGCAAGGCATTTTTTCTGAGATTGAGATTGGTAGTGCTTCATCCACTACCCTATTTTGTGACAACCAAAGTGCTATCAAGATCTCAACGGATCCAGTTCAGCAGAAAAGGACCAAACATATTGAGATCCACATTCACTACATCAGGGAGTTGGTGCATGACAAGACAATTGTTTTGCAATACTGCCCCACACATGAACAGATTGCAGATATTTTCACCAAAAACTTTACTGAGAAAAATTTCACTTACCTCCATTCATTGTTGGGGGTGAGTTCATCAGGGTGAATAAAGTTACTTCTTTAGTGTTCAACTTGAGGGGGGGTTTTGTTCCCACAGGGTTTTCTTCTTTTCCTCACTTAGCATTTGTTTTGAGCATTTTTAGAGTTACGTTTTGTACAGGGTGACCTATGGCCTTTGTTGTTGGGGCCCTAGCATTTGTTTTACTCCTCCACATGAGTATATCTTAATGGGGGCGTTGGAGTCATTATCCAACCTGCACATGCTTATTTGGCCTAATTGGCCTATTTTACCACTTATCCTAAGTTATTGGCTCAAATTTTTGATTGCATCATCAACTGGATCATCCTCCTTCAATCAGGGAGGCTAACTGTGTCTCCTCCTTCAATCAGGGAGACTAACTAAGATTCCTCCTTCAATAAAGGAGAAAATCTAATTTTATCTGCATGACCTAAGTGCCCCAAATCAGTTGAATGATGGTTATTCCACCAACTTCAGTTAAACTATAGCTGTAAAGGTGCCTCCATCATTATTTTGTCTATATTTGGCAATTCCCAGTTAACTGGAGTTATCTAAGTGTTGATGTATATGTAACTTCAGAATGTATTTCACTTGTATTTCTTATATATTGTAACTTGATGTTTATTCTAGGATGTACTTGAGTTATGTCATGCCCCGATGTTCCTATCAGGAAGGTCTATCATGTAAACAAGTCATGTCAAGTCATTGTGGGTAACCCTCCTATTGTCTAAGGGTTAAAGTCCCCATAGCTCCGGGGCACTAGGGTTATTATACTCTCCTAGTGAGGTCGGCCCTAGTAGGGTTTTTGTCATGTCGATATTAGTATAAATAGAGAGATGGACTCTCTATTTATCACACAAATCATACACTCTCAAGTGTAGCGCATAGTTGAGGAAGGACAAGACATTGGGGCTAGACAAGAAGAAGGTTACTGCTATCGAGAGATCAATTACTGTTTTGGGTTGTACTTTTGGTGCTAATTCTATCTCTAAGGAAGTTGCAGGGTTTTCACCATTTATGGTTTCCCCGAGGATAAACACTATGTCCATTGTCTCTTGTGTTTGATTGTTGTGCTTGTTATTCTCTCAGTAAATATCCTAATATAATGCTATCTTAATGATGAAATTCTAACATAGTATCAAAGCTAACCTGAGAAGAAGACACTATAACTAGGGATTCCTAGTTTGTGGATCTTCCTCCACATATTTTCAGCAAAAGTAAGGTGGAATAACTCTCCTCCTTAGGGCGCATCTTTTTGTCAAAGCAAAATCCAATTCTGAGGTTTTTCAGTTTTGGACCCAACACTGCTGCCGAAAATTAGGGATTTTCACAGAAGAGGAATTTTTTAGTGAGCCTAGGCCTGGATTGATCTCCTCCCCAAAATCAAAATTAGGGATAAATTTTAAGGCATTTGGGTGGATAGAACTCTTGAAAAGAAAAACCCTAATTTTCTACTGAACCAACACTACAGGATTTTAGATCCAAATCTAGATCCGACATCTTGACCTGGTAAGATCTAAATATTTTGTATTTCCATTTAAGGTTCTCAGTTTAAGATGTCTCATCATACCAAGCTTGATGAAAATCTTGAGGGAGCTGATAACTTTCAAGCCTGGAAATATAGGATCTCCCTGGTCTTGGAAGAAAATGAGTTGGACTCCTATATTAATGAGGAGGTTCTAGTTCTAGAGGGAGATGAGGCTAAGGCCTTGCATAAGAAGAAGTTGGTTATGGCAAAGAGAATCATTGCTGATTCTATCAAGTATCATCTCATACCACAGGTGTCCTCCCTCAAGACACCTAAATCTATGTTTGATGCCCTAACCAAATTGTTTGAAGGGAAGAACATAAATAGGAAGATGATTGTGAGAAACCAATTGAAGAATGTGAATATTCAGAATGCTGAAACTATTCAGTCTTACTTTACAAGGGTTTCTCAGATCAAGGAGCAGCTGGAAGTAGTAGATGAAGAAGTGAAAAATGCAGAGATTGTGATGACCACCTTGAATGGTCTCCCTAGATCATGGGACTCTTTCATTCAAGGAATTTGTGCTAGAAAGAAGTTAGTCAAGTTCAACAGACTATGGGAAGAATACTATCAAGAAGAAGCTCGAATAGCAGCTCGAGAAGACAAGATGGGAAGTTAATATCAAGCTCTCACAGTTCACTCCAAGAAAAATAGAAGGATCCATTATCACTCCAAAGGTAAGATCTCACACTCAAGAAAAGATCTGAATACTATTAGATGTTACACATGTGATGAGAAAGGTCACATATCCAGATTCTTCCCTAACAAAAGAAACCTAAAGAATAAGGGAAACAAGAGAAGACATCATGCCCATGCTGTAGAGGATGATGAACCTTCGACAAAGAGAATTAGACAAGAAAGTGATGATTCTTCAAGTGAGGAAGAATATGTACTGATCTCCGCTCTCACGGGAACTATTTCACATGGAAGAAATGATTGGCTCATATATAGTGGTACTTCCAAGAACATGACGGGATTCAAAGAATCATTTGTGAAGCTATCTGAACATGAGTCACCTCACAAGTTGAAACTTGGGGATGACTACCAATATCCAATAAAAGGTAGTGGTGAATCCTCCTATAAACTAGAATCGGGAAAGTCTTTGAAGATGAAGAATGTATTATTTGTTCTAAGACTAAAGAAGAACCTTCTCTCCATATCTGTATTGGATGCAAAAGGAATGAGGGTTGGTTTTGTAGATGGCTAAGTTCTTATGTGGCCAAAGGGAAAGACTTTTGACGATGCAATAGTGATTGGAGAACAAGAATGAGGTCTATACAAGTTGAAGGGCCAACCAGATCAAGCTTTGGTTCATGACCTAGTAGAACCAAATGAACTTTGGCATAGAAGGCTTGCACATGTGCATTACAGAGCACTACCACTTGCAAGCAAAGTTGTTGAAGGTCTTCCAAAAATTCAAGCAAAACATGAAGGGGTCTGCAAAGGATGTGTGAAAGGAAAGAACACAAAGAAGACATTTCCAAGTAGTGAAAGCAAAGCAAAAGGAATATTGGAAATTATCCACTCCGATGTATGCGGACCAATGTCATCAAGCTCACTAAGCAGGTATGTGTACTATGTCTCTTTTATTGATGATTTTTCTAGGAAGACATGGATTTACTTCATGAAGAATAAAGATGAAGTGTTCAGCAAGTTGAAGGAATTCAAATCCTTGATTGAGAACCATATTGAAAAGAAGATCAAGAATTTTCGATCAGACAATGGCGGAGAATTCGCTTCAAATGAGTTCAAGGAACTACGTAAATACTCAAGGATTAAGAGGGAGTTGTCTACTCCTTATAATCCGCAGTAGAATGGGATTGTAGAGAGGAAGAATAGAACTATCATGGAAGCTGCAAGAGCTATGCTTCATGATCAAGATATTCCTATGCATCTTTGGGCAGAAGCATCCAGAACAACAGTGTATGTATAGAACCGTACTCCACACAGAGTACTCGAGAACAAGAATCCTGAAGAAGTCTTCTCCAGCAAGAAACCAGAAGTCAGCCATCTTAGAATATTTGGATGTCCTGTGTACATACACATTCCAAAAGAGAAGAGAACAAAATTAGATCCTTCAGGAAAAAAGGGTATATTTGTGGGATACTTTGAAAGCTTGAAGGCTTACAGAATATACTTCCCAAGGTTCAAGAAGATTGACATCAACAGGGATGTAACATTTGATGAAGATTCAGCCTACATCAAATCCATAAATAAACCTGCTGAAGAACCTGGAGAAGCAGAAGCTCCCAAAATTCATGATACAATCATACATGAAGAAACTAAAGAAGAAGATCAAGAATTTGAAGAACCACAAAGACCTGGAGATCCACCACAGGAGAAGAATCGTCACAAAAGGAAACCTGCTTGGGTATGAGAGATTATCCAAGGTGTGGAAAGATATGGGGTACTAGAAGAGAATCTCAGAGAAAGAAAGAGAACCAGATCTTGTTCCAGTTATGTAGCTTTACTATGTGACTTTATTGATAAAGAACCTTTTGAGTATGAAGAAGTGGCAGAACGGAAAGAATGGAAGGATGCGATGATCGAAGAGTATCAATTGATCATGAAGAATGATGTTTGGGATGTTGTCCCAAGACTAGAAGGGAAGTCAGTTGTAACTTCCAAGTGGATCTACAAGATTAAGCATGCTGCAGATGGTAGCATTGAAAAGTATAAGGAAATATTTCTGGCTCGGGGTTTCTCTCAGAAATAAGGAATAGACTATGAAGAAACCTTTGCACATGTAGCCAGATACACTTCCATCAGATCATTACTTGCTTTGGCTGCAGTGATGAAATGGAAGATACACCAAATGGATGTCAAGACTGCCTTCTTGAATGGTGTAGTAGAAGAGGAAGTGTATGTGGAGCAGCCACTTGGTTTTGAGACACATGACAAGGAGTCTCATGTGTGTAGATTGAAGAAATCCATGTACAGTTTGAAACATGAACCCAGGACATGGTATGGTAGAATTGACTGCTTTCTATCCAGTTTGGGATTTACCAAGAGTAAAGAAGATTCTAGCCTTTACTACAAGGCTGAAGATGGCAACCCGGTGATGCTTCTACTATATGTAGATGATTTGTTTGTGACAGGTTTGGATGGGTTGATTGGCTATATGAAGATAAAGCTTGCTACTAAGTTCGAGATGAAGGACTTGGGAATGATGAATTATTTCCTAGGTATGGAGGTGTGGTAGACTACATATGAAATCTTCCTTGGACAAGGGAAGTATGCGGTAGAGATATTGAAGAGATTTGGGATGATGGACTGCAAGACATTAACCACACCTATGGAATCAAACCTGAAGCTATTGAGTGATGCTTCATTAGAGACAGTTGATGCCATGATGTATCGTCAGATGATTCGGTCCTTGATGTACCTAACGAACACGAGACCAGATATCTACTTTGTTGTGAACACCTTGAGCCAATACTTGACAGATCCAAGACATGTTCACTTGACTGCTGCAAAGCATATTCTGAGGTACCTGAAGGGTACAATTGATTATGGGCTCAAGTATAAGGATGATCAAAAGATTAACCTGGAGGGTTATGTTGATTTAGATTGGGCAGGAAGTGCCATCGATACGAAGAGCACTTCAGGGTTTTGCTTTAGTATGGGATCAGGTGTGATCCCGTGGTTTAGCAGGAAGCAATCCTGTGTGGCACTGAGTATAGTTGAAGTAGAGTATGTTGTAGCCTGTTCAACTAGTTGTGAGGCAGTATGACTGAGGAAGCTACTGTCTGATTTATTTGATCTCTATTCAGATGATAATTGTATATACTGTGACAACCAGAGTTGTGTAAAGTTGTCAGAGAATCCAGTATTCCATGAAAAGTCGAAGCATATTGAGATCAAGTATCACTATATCAGGGATATGGTGTAGAGAGGAGCAGTGAAGCTCTAGTATGTTGCAACGGATGAACAGATAACTGATGTGTTGACTAAGCCATTGGCTAGGGTGAAGTTTGAGTACTTCAGGGAGAAGCTTGGTGTTCTCCAGATCGAGATTCCTCCCAAGAGGAAGTGATGTGTCCATGCTGAGCCTTTCTGACATGGTGAGAGGATTGGTTCCTTCCATGGTCAGATATAAGTGTTGTTCCCTTCCTACATGGTGAGAGGATTGGTTCCTTCCATGGTTGGATGTAAGAGTTGTGACATGGTGAGAGGATTGGTTCCTTCCATTGTCAAGTATATGTGTGAATGCCACATCCAGCATGAAAAAGGGCTGGCTCTATGAAGACACATCTAGTATGAAAAAGGACTAGCTCTGTGTAGATGGCACATCTAGCATGAAAAAGGACTAGCTCTGTGAAGACTCATCTCGTATGAAAAAGGAATAGGTCTGAGTAGCTGCCACATCTGGTATGAAAAAGGACCAGCTCTATGATGCCTCATCTGGTATGAAAATAGATCAGCTCTGTGATGCCACATCTAGTATGAAAAAGGACTAGCTATGTGATGATATATCCAGTATGAAAAAGGACTGGCTCTGTAGAGGTTCCTATGATGAGAAGAATCAAGAGATAACACCTGTGATTATGTCCCAATGATGATCCAGATCAAGTGATGATCTAGATCCAGTAATGATGATCCAACAGTGATGATCCAGATCGAGTAATGATCCATATCCAGTGATGATGCCTAGTGATGATCCAGATTGAGTGATGATCCAGATCCAGTGATGATGTCCAGTGATGATCCAGATCCGATGATGAAGATGACTTGAAGATAAAGATGACTTGAATATGAAGATGACTTGAAGATGAATATGACTTGAAGATGAATACTTGAAGATGACAAGGATTCTAGGATGATCCAGAAGATACAGAGAAGAAGACTTGTGCTAAAAATTGTGTAGAAAGAATACCTTCCTAGTTAAGAGGGAGTGTTGATGTATATGTAACTTCAGAATGTATTTCAATTGTATTTCTTATATATTGTAACCTGATGTTTATTCTAGGATGTACTTGAGTTACGTCATGCCCTGATGTTCCTATCGGGGAGGTCTATCATGTAAACAAGTCATGTCAAGTTATTGTGGGTAACCCTCCTATTGTCTAAGGGTTAAAGTCCCCATAGTTTCGAGGCACTAGGGTTATTAGACTCTCCTAGTGAGGTCAGCCCTAGTAGGGTTTTTTTCATGTTGGGATTAGTATAAATAGAGATCCGGACTCTCTATTTATCACACAACTCATACACACTTAATTGTAGCGCATAGTTGAGGAAGGAGAAGACACTGGGGCTAGACAAGAAGAAGGTTACTGCTATCGGGAGATCACTTACTATTTTGGGTTCTACTTTTGGTGCTGATTCTATCTCTGAGGAAGTTGTGTGGTTTTCACCATTTATGGTTTCCTCGAGGATAAACACTATGTTCATTGTCTCTTGTGTTTGATTGTTGTGCTTGTTATTCTCTCAGTAAAGATCCTAATATAATGCTAGCTTAATGATGAAATTCTAACACTAAGGCACCTCCCACAACTTCTAATGACTCACTTAAGTTCATTTCACTTCATCAGAGCTAACTTGAGTCTGATATGCTCCCCAACCTACTGATTGACATGCACTTGAGTTCTATTTAGTTAGACTCAGTCATAACTGCTATGATCCAGTTAGAGCTGATTATTGATTGTGATTAGTGGTTAACTGACATGTTCAGTGTGGCTAAATGACATCTAAGCCACTCTTAATGTTTAATTCAAATGACCTCCTTGGGATTCAAGTTTTCTTGTTATTCATGCAAGTGTATGCCATTGTATCACTACTTTTGATTGATTATTGATAATATACAGCTGCAACCTCTAATTGAAGCACTATTATGTCATTTTGTGTGTAAATTGTCTTGAATCTTTCGTAATATTATGCTTTAGTCCTCAGATTAATATGACTCAATTTTCATAAATCATGGTTGGTCCAATTAGCCACAAGAACCAAGAGAAAGGCCAGTGCGTTGGTGGAGAAATGTCCATTCAAAATGGATGGACTATCCACTTTTGTAAATTTGATTAGTATATGTTATTTTTGGTAATCTAACTAGATTGATTAGGATATTTATTTGAAAGAATAACAAGTACAACAAGATACAAAATATAGAGCATATACACAGTACACAAAGATTTTCACCAGGGAAACCATAAAGGAGAAAACCCCACAAACTTCCTCAGAATAGTTTTGTCATAAAGTCTGTATCACAAGATGATCAAAACCAATAAGAATAATTATTATATAGCTATATACATCTCCTCATTGTCTCTCTCTCTCTCCTCATGCGAACTTGAGTGATTTAGTGTGTGTATAAATGAGGGAGGGAGCCTCCCTATTTATACCTTTCAATTCACTTACCTAATACATGACTGGGGCATAACTCTTACCCTAATAGGCATGAATTCTCCTAGAGAGATTTTGAAAATAAATTAAATGATGTTACACTTGTTAAGATTTCATATGCTTAGCTAGATATCATTAGTGTTTAATCCAAATTCACAACAATAACATATGCAAAATCATTGAAAGAAACACAATCACAATATAGACACAGTATTTATCCTGGGAAACCCTCAAGGGGAAGAAAACCCAACATAACTTCCTCTATATAAGATTTATAAGATAAAACCCCGAAACATGTATTCTCCTCCTTACTGGTATGTCTCTCTCTCTCCTATGCACTACACGAATGAGTGAGTATGTGTTCAAATGAGAAGCACATATCCTCTATTTATACTCTTTTTTTCAACTGAATTTTACCCTAATCAAGTTGGCGCCACTAAACTGTCTAGGATGACTTCACCTAGGAAATCACAAAATAGTATTTTATTATATTCATTAGGGTGCTATTGACCTAACTTACAGTGGAGGTTTTACCTCATGACTCTATGATGACCAATTACAATAATAACATCCTGAAAAAGGAATACAACATCTCCCTTGGGGTACATCAATCAAATACATGTAGAATATCCTTTAAAGTTACAATATTTCAACACCCCTTTTACGAGAAGGGCATTCTACTAACAACATCATCATCAACTATAGGAGTAATGAGAGAGAGAATATTCAACAGTATCAAGGTAATACATCTATACGTCATAGGAAGTTTTCAACAATCATCAGCAACTGGAACAATTACTCTTCAATGTCTTCTGTAGCACTTGATCACTTGATCCTTTTACAACAACAAATCGATCTTCCGATCCTTTGTAGAAAAAATTCGATATTGCTCATCGGTACTCACATACTAGGGCTTTATAGCTCCCTTTTATACCATATACATTATATAAAAGTATCGAATTTCTATGTGCTTTGATTTATCATGGAACACAAGATTATTTTTCATATTTATACAACTTTGGTTGTCACAAAGAATCACAGTGGTATCCAAATCCATGTCAAATAGTCCTAACATCCGTTTCTGAAGCCACATCGCTTCACAACTAGCGGATCAAGCTGCAATGTACTCTGCTTCAGCCATGTTGAGAGAAACACTAGATTGTTTCTTACTAAACCATGAGATCATGGTGGATCCCAGATAACTTAAATCCACCCTAGGTTCTCTTTCGGTCTGCGACACTTCCTACCCAATCTGAATCTGTATATCCATACAATCTATAGTCATTATCTCTAACATAGTATAGTACAAATTCTATCGTACCTTTTAGTCACCTCATAAAATTATTTGCAAATATCAAGTGAACCCATCTAGGTTTGGCTAGATATTGACTTAAGGTGTTCACAATAAAGAATATATCTAGCCTTGTATTCATTAGATACATTAATGACCCAATAATCTGTCTGTACTGAGTCATATCCACTAACTCTAATGATTCATCAGATAGCAACTTCAGGTTGGTTCCCATGGGTGTGGACATGGGTTTACAATCCAACATATCAAATATTTTCAAGATTTCTATTGCATTCTTTCCCTAGTTTAGAAAGATTCCTTCTGGGCTTTGCCACACTTCTAGCCCTAGGAAATAACACATCAATCCAATATCTTTCAACTTGATTTCTTAAGCTAGCTTCTTCTTTCTTTCTGTGATTTCTTTCTCATTTCCAGTCAGAAATACTTCATCCACATAAAAAAATAGTATTAAAGGTTCATCATCCATAATATTCATATAAAGGTTCGGAGCATCTTTACTTTTGGTAGAGCCCAATATTTTCAAGAATCTATCTATTCTTCCATACTAAGATATGGATCTTTCTTTATTCCATACAGATCCTTCTTCAACTTACATACACGAGTCACTCTATCTTCAACTTCACATCCTTGTGGTTGTTCGACGTAAACCTCTTCCTCAATCACACCATTCATGAAGGTTGTATTTACATCCATCTAGTGTAGATCCCACTTCATCATGGAAGTAAGTGCCATGATGATTTTGATGGAAGTGTACCTTGCTACTAGAGCAAATTTTTCTTCATAATCAATTCCCTCTTTCTGAGAGAATCCTCTAGCCATAAATATTTCCTTTTATTTTTCAATACTTCCATCAGCTGCATGTTTTATCTTGTAGATCCATTTTGAAGATACCACACTGTTGTTTTATGGTTTGGGTACTATATCCCAAACATCATTCTTCATTATTGACTGGTATTCTTCAACCATTACTTCCACCCACTCTTTATTTTGTGCAACTTCCTCATAGCTAGCGGGTTCTTGATCTATAAGGTCACACATCAAAGTTACATAACTGGAGAATGGATTTCATCTCTTGCTTCATATTGTGGAGCCTTCTGGAGCTCCATACTTTTATTATTCTTATATGATTTCTCTTACCCAACCAGGTTTTCTATTTTAGGATATATCCATAGTAGGGGGTTCCTGAGGTTCTAGCATATCATGATATTCAGATGCTACTATTTCAAGAGAGGGTTCAACTTCTTCTTTTATGGGAACTGCATCCTCTTCCTGTACTTCTTCAATCTGACACCTTCTGGATTTCTTAAGAACTGTCTCTTAATCAAATGTTACATCCCTAGTAATCTCTATATGATGGAATCCTGAAATGTATATCTTGAAGGATTTGGAGACTTTACAGTATCCAACAAATATTCCCTTATTTCTAGAAGGATCCAACTTGATTCTCTTCTCTTTTGGAATATGTACATATACCAGACAACCAAATATCTTGAGATGGATCACTTCAAGTTTCTTTCCTGTATACATTTCTTCATGAGTCTTGAATCTAAGAGAATTGTGAAATAATCTATTCTGTACATACACATTTGTTCTTACTGCTTCAACCCACAGGTGCATGGGGACGTCTTGATCATGAATCATTGTTTTCAATGCTTGATAATGGCTCTATTCTTTCTTTTCACAACACCATTCTATTGGGGATTGTAGGGAGTGGTTAGTTCCCTCTTGATTCCATATTCCATGCAGAATGCTTCAAATTATTTTGAAGTATATTCTCCATCATTATCTGATCTCAGTGTCTTGATTCTTCTTTCTGAATGGTTCTCTATCAAGGATTTGAATTCCTTGAATTTCCCCAACACTTCACTCTTGGTCTTCAAGAAGTATATCCATGTATTTCTTGAATAGTCATTAATAAATGTTACATAATATTCATATCCACTTAAATATGTGGAGGAAATAGGACCACATACATCAGAATGAATTAAATCCAACATACATTTAGTCTTTGTCTCACTGTTTGGAAAGGGATTCTTGATGTTATTTCCTGTTTCACATCCTTTGTAAGTTCCTTAAGATTTGGTAACCTTGTTACCACTTTTCTCACATAGGGTAGTGCTTTGTAGTTGATGTGAGTAAGCCTCCTATTCCATAGTTCACTTGAGCTAGTAGTCTAATGGACAAGGGCCGTCTTTGGATGTCCTTTGAGTTTGTACAGTCATCCTTCTTCTTCACTAATGACCACAACATCTTCAAGTGTCTTTCCTTTGGACCACATGAGTACTTGTCCATTTATAAAATAAATTCTATATCCTTTCTTATCTAGTGTTGAGATGGAAATTATATTCTTTTTCAAACTTGTTACATATAGTACTTCCTTCATCTTCATGTAAGTTATAGAGTCAAGCTTGTATCTTGATTTACCAATACCTTTGATGGGATATTGATAGTTATATCCCAATGATACATTTTGAGGAGAGCTATTTTCTTCATGTCTTGACAGATTTTTCTTCTTCCCTGTCATGTGCTTTAAAGCACCACTATCAATAAGCCATGTGCCTTCTTAGGTGTTACAGACCCAAAGAGTGCAACAAAGAGTACATATTCTTATACATCTTCTTCTTTTGTTAGTCTCTTTGGAGGTCTTTATTCTTCTTACTCATACTCATCTTTAGCTAAATGAGCATGATGCATTTTTCTGTTCTTATTATTTGATGGACACTCTCTGGAAAGGTGTCCTATCTTATGATAGTTATAGCATTGATACCCTGAGTAATCTCTCTTCTGATTGTTTTCTCTTTTATTTTGAAACTTTTTCTTTCTAGGTTTATGATGATACTTCTTGAAGTTTTATTGTTTTCTTCCTTTAGTATGGATGGCTAGATCTTGATCATCTTCTCTAAGTAGAGTTCATCTAGTAGATACTCTAGCTTAATCTTGAATGCAATATTCCCATACAATGCCAAACTTCATACTTTGTTTTCTGGCACACAGAGTCTGTATGAATGAATCCCAAGGTCTAGTGAGACCATTGAGAGCAGTCATAACTAGTTCATCCTCATCAAGGGTGTCTCCAATGGAACTTAGTTATTCCATGAACTGGGAGACCCTTGTGAAGTAATCTTGAATTGATTCTCCTTTGCTCATCTTGGTGCCCTTTAGTTGAGCTCTCAAATTCATCTTCCTATTGATATTATTTCCCTCATACATTTTGTAAAGTGCATCATACATTTTATTTGGTGTATTATTAGATGACAATTGAGGGATCAAGTGATCTTTTATAGAATCAACAATGATCCTCATTTCCTTGACTAGGTATTTGTCATGCTTCTCCTTATGTTCATCTTATTTTGGTTTTGCAACTTCGTCCTTGATGTAATTCTCAAGGCCATTCTCTCTAATAATGAGACCAATCATTTACTTCCATGCTAGGAAGTTTTCTATGCCTTCCCGTTTGTCCTCAAGCTTAGTGCTTGGGGTCATCCTATCCAGGAGGTCACTAAAAATTGAAATTTATCAAAATGAAAAGCTAACCTTACTAGGAGATGCACTTGATTGAGGTGAGTTGGTTGGTCCACTTGGTTTTTGGAGATCCAAAATCTTCACCATTCAAAACTTACTTGCGAGGTTGCAGTTTTTGCAAAATTTTTGGTTCTAGTTTTCTGGTTCAGGGAAAATCTAGTGTTTGTATTTCCTAGAGATTCAACCACCCCAAAAATTAGTTCCAGGGCTCAATAGATGTTATCTAGGGAGGCACAAGTTTCTATGCAAACAAATATTCAAAATTCCAAACTTTGTAGAAGCCCTAATTTCTTCCGAAGGGAGAGGAGAGAGAGTTTCACCTTGTGAAGGTTGTTGTATTCATGCTAGATCCGATACCATGTTAATATTTCATATTATTATCTAGATATGATTAGTTTTTAATCCAAATTTACAATAGTCACATATGTAGAATCACTAAAAGAAACACAATCACAAGATAGACACAATATTTATCTTGGGAAACCCTTAAGAGGAAGAAAACCTAGAAAAACTTCCTCTGTATAAGATGTATAATATAAAACCCCCAAAAATTATTCTCCTCCTTTCTGGTATACCTCTCTCTCTCTCTCTCTCTCTCTCTCTCTCCTATGCGCTACACAGGTGAGTGAGTGTGGTCAAATAAGAAGCACAACTTCTCTATTTATATTATTTTTGTTAGCTGACTTTTACCCTAATCAAGTCGACCCCACTAAACTGTTTGGGTCGACTTCATGTAGGAAATCACAAAACAATATTTAATTATATTCATTAGGGTGATATTGACCTGACTTACAATGGAGGATTTTCCTCATGACACTATGATGACCAATTACAATAATAACATCCCGACGGAGGAATACAACATCTCCCTTGGGGTACACTAGTAAAATAAATTTAGAATATCCTTTGAAGTTACAATATTTCAACAACACCGGGGAATATTTCCCCACCTTACAATGGAGGTTGTACCTCAAGGTCCATACATAATAATGACATTCCAAAAGGAGGAAAACACATCTCCGATGGGGGCACAACAACATACAATGATAATATACATCATAATATCTTCCGAAGTTACAAATACATCAACACTCTCTCTTAACTAGGAAGGTATTCTATCTCTCTTCACAATCATCAACACATCGGGTCCAATCATCATCACATAGTCATCATCATAACTGCTGCAATATTCATCATCTAGTCGATCATTGAATGGTACTATATTTAATCGAAAGTTTCTATAGAGCCAACCCTTTTTTCATGTTGGGTGTAGTCCTCGTCCAAGTCCTCATGATATCCACAAGCAATCCATCGTGTATGTACAAACCAAGAGTTTCTTTACATCTCCATGACAATAACCTGGGTCTCCTACCGGCATCTTGTTGTATCCAGATAATATCTTTGTCCTGCACAAAACAATAAAAACACATAGAGCATACAATGCATAGCCCATATGCAGCCCACCTGCGTTCTGCCAACATGGGAACATGCCATGATCTAACCTGCATCTACCATTATGCGAGAATCTTCTAGGATCTCACAAAGTGCATTATGTCTCTCTAAAATCAACCTGCATTCTACCAACATAGGAGAAATTCCTAGGTGCACACGAAGTGCCTTGTGGCCTCATCATATCCAACATAGGAACACATACATACAGAAGGACTGATTATGACCAAACAACCTGCGTACCGCACCAAGATATTTTCTGTTCAGGTCAACCTCAAGGAGTTATTACATCCGAACAACCTACGTCTAGTATCATTTCTATTTGGAGAACCTTCCAATACTTATTACATTTGAGCAACCTGCATACCATGCCAAGACTCTCTATTTACGCTCAAACAACCTATAGGCCGAGTAACTTGCGTACTACACTAGGAATCTCTATTTAGACTTAGATAACTTGTCTTAAGATTGATCACGTCTAAGGATAACTTGCAAGATTCTAAAGGAATGATTACATCCAAGGACAAACTACATGATTGACTACATCCAATAAACCTACGTACTACACCACGACTGTCTATTTACACTTAGACAACCTATTTCATTTCCCATGTGAGATCTCATGCATCTATGTCTTCTAGTCTTTGGTCACCTTCTAGCATAGAAATACATCAAGACTATTTACATCCAAGGATAACCTGCGAGATTCTCTAGGAATGATTACATTTGAGGAAAACCTACATGGCTACATACATCACCAAGACAAACTATATCTCCAACTATGCTATAACTCATCACTCCCTCTTTGGAGGGGTCTTGTTTTGATCACACCAAGTGTTTCTCTGAAGTAATAAAACTTCACCCTGGATAGAGGCTTAGTCAATGCATCGACTATTTTCTTGTTCATTTCCATGTACTAGAGCTTTAGTGCTCCTATTTGCACCATATCCATGATATAGTGGAACTTGATATATATGTGCTTCAACTTATTATGGAATACTAGGTTCTATGATAGCTTCACGCAACTCTGATTGTTGTAGAAGATACAAGTCACTTCTAACCAGAGATGAAACAAATCAAACAATATATTCCATATCCATACTACCTCACAACTAGCCAAGCAAGAGAAAACATACTCTTCCTCAGCTGTACTCAGCACCATGTAGGACTGCTTCCTACTAAACTAAGATATCATGACGAATCCCAAACTGAAGCAGCAACCTGAGGCGATATTCCTATCAGTGGTGCTACCTTCCCAATCTGAATCAACATAACTGTGCATGTTGATATTCTGATTCACATCATATTTGAGCCCATAATCCACTATACCCTTTAGGTACCTCAATACATGCTTTGCAGCAACCAGTGAACATGTCTCATATCCGTCAGGAACTGGCTCAGGCTGTTCACAACAAAGCATATGTCCGGTCTTGTATTCGTTAGGTACATCAATGAGAAAATCATCTGATGATACAACGTGGCATCAATTGACTCTGATGAAGTATCACACAGAAGCTTCAAGTTTGATGCCATAGGTGTGGCTATCACCTTATAGTCCAGCATTTCGAATCTCTTCAGAATATCCACAATATACTTTTCTTGACCAAGGAAAATCCATAAACATATCTAACTATTAAAGATACTTCTCTTAGCTTGGGCGACTGAAATCGTGTCTATAACTTTCCTCCCAACCATAGGCTTCATTTGACGTATGTTGGTCTGTTTAAAGCCACCCCCAATCTAAGCGATGAATCCACTGAGGTTCAAAGTTAAAAGCATTAACTCTCCAAGATTCAGGTTCTAGTATTGAAATCAAAGGGATACTTGGTCTATGAGTATGAGACTTAAAATCCTTAGTCATCATAACATTCTTTTTAAAATTATTAAACATGACAAACCCTTCATCTTATTTTGTTCATAAACACAAGGGAACATGTCCTCCATATTTCTTAAATGGATGGAATCTAACCAAAAATTCCAAAGTATAAATTCCATTAGTAAAACAAAAATAAACTATTCTACCAATTAAAGAAACCATTTTCCCTACCGTTATTTATACCAGATAACATTTATAAGTTAAGATAATGAGATAGGGATCTTCCTTTAACTAGTATATGACCTCTACTCCTGAATTCCTTTCATGATTATTATAATCTATGATCTTCTTGCCACTTAAAGAGTATAATTAAAATCAATAAAATAGTCATGCGGACCCTAGGCTATAAGGTAATACATTACAACTATTTTTCATACCTATACAAGAATTTAAACCATAAACCATTTACAATGATTCTTATCGCAAGCATATTTTTCTCAAACGATGAGCTGAACATAATTCAAAAAAAAACATTCCAAATCTAAAACATTCCAAATCTACAACACATACATGGTTGATCGGAAATGGTATTTCTGCTAAAAGAGATAAAATCTACACCTAAGCATAGATTAGATCTTTTTTCTATGATATTCATCACATTATACAAGAACTAACTTTTGACAATATATAAACCAACTCTTATACTCTCACTCATTACCAAAACATAGGTATACAAAATATTCCTAATCTTTAACAAAACACAGGCATGGAATGTGTATTCCAACATCTTAACATGGAAATGCTTAATCCAAATTTTTAAAGAACTCAAGCATAATGAATATTCCCAATCCAATCATTAAAATGCAGACATGAAAGATGAATCCAAATATTTGAAAAAAACATACATCAAGGTTTAACCCAAAACATGGCACATCACAAGAATACAATTCAAAACAAAATTTACTAGATCTTAAAAAATCTCACAAGACATAGATTGAGTCTTTTAAATTCAGAAAATCGCAGGAAAACCAAGTTTTGTAGGAAGGAATCTAATAAACGTTACAAATCGTAGTCACAAACCATCAAAATGCAGGTATGAAATTATTCTTCCAGGTCTATCTCCAAACGCAGGCATAGAAACATTTTTCCATCACCAAACGTAGGCATAAACAATAAAAAATACAAGTATGGATTCCAGATCCACAATATATCCCAAAAGAAAGTTGCAGGTAGTTATTTAATCCAGGATATACCACAAAGGAAAAATTGCAGACAGTTTTTTTGTATTTTTTAGAACTAGAATGAAATTTTCTAGATCTTATAAGATATCATATATCGGGTCCTTTAAAATATGAAATCGCAAGCAGAAATCGATTATTTTGTCAATCAATGGTATTATCATATCTATATCGTAGTCCATGCACATAAATCTATAAAATTTCTTCAGTATCTAAATTGCAGATATCAAGCACATGGCAATCAATGGTATTCTCTAAATGGCACACCATGCATAAATTTCAACAAATGTTCCTCAATAATCAAAATCGCCAACATCATTCACATGCTCCAAATATTCAAGGAAAACATAGGCATAAACCACACTGCATATATTTCAGATTTTTCAGATAAACGCGACGTAAACACATACTCCAAATATTTCAGGAGAACATAGGAAAAGAGTATTCATTCCAGACCTTTACGAAAACGCATCAACAAGGTTCAAGCACAGGTCTAAAAAAATGATACGTTCCTCAGGTTTAGAAAACAAATGCAGGCATCCAGGTTCTTCCAACATGAATAAAAAGTTGCACTTACAAGGTTTATATTCAGATCAGGAAGGTGTGAAAAGAGATTGCATTTTTTTATTTTATAATCACACCTTTAGATCGAATATAAAAAGAAAATACAGGTAGCAAATATCTAATTCCATATTCAGAAGAAAAAGGAAAATCACAGGCAAAGTAAAATGATGCTTATATGAAAATTTTCTCAACCCTTTCCTTTCCCTAAGCCATTCCTTCTCCTCTTCAGCAAACTATTCTCATTCGTGGCGCACTTTCCCTCTCAGGAAATCATGGCTTAAAAGAAGAAAAACTTTTATCTTGCACCAGACACATGGCAGAAGTAAAGTCTCCACATTTTTTTCCCAAACATAACAAGTGGTGGACTCAGGGTTACACCAGCTTTATTAGCAAGGGAACGAATCCTATGATAAGGATTCCATCGCTATGGCACCCATGTGTAAACCTTTATTTTTTCCATCGTTAGTATACTAGTTCATTAAGGGGTAATCTACTATGTAATAAAAACTCTTTTAGATTTTCATTATTAAATTATAAAAATGATAAGAAGTTGTCCTTTGTCATGGTCCATTCTGTATGAAAACTACGCCACTACATTCTTATTTGTAAAACCAAGGTTGTAGCCAACCCATGCAGTAAATCTTGGGATGATAACTAAACATCAAAAGTGAGTTTGCATATTTGATATTCATTGTCTAAAAGTTTGATCTTTAAAGTCTTTCCACTATTATATATATGTTCTATTTAAAAGTAATAACCCCCATATATATATATATATATATATATATATATATATATATATATATATATTACCAAGGTTCTTTCACTATTTTATATGTAATTCTTTATATATGTAATAATATTTTNGAAGTGACCTCCTCTTGGTGGAGGTTATTTTATTGTCCATAATAATATTTTACGCTTTTTTCTTTGCATACATAACATCAACAACAAGTTCCACCAGCTTACTTTTGGTATGTTTCTGGAATCAGGATGACCGCAGGAAAGCTTTACTTGATCCTAAGGATTCACTCAACTTTTACCCTTTCCCCCCCTAGTGAATTCGTCCCCCAATCATCGTTTTAGGTGTGCACGTGTTCAGTCTCCTAGCACTATTAGTTTCATTTATAATTTTATGATGCTATGATTACTACATATAATGCTTTTTACTTATGCTTTTTCATTTCCGGTTGCATACTGAGGGGGAGTTACATCCTCCCCCCCTTAGAATTAACACCATCCTCAGTGTTACATATGCATCAAAGGTTTGTCTTCCACTCTTGAGTTTATCTTTTTTTCTCTTTTCCATCTTTGTTTTGCTCATCTTCAATATTTCTCGATTCTCACAATATTTTATCCTTCATAACCCGCACCTTTGTGCAACAAAACCAAGTCTTCCAAATTTTTTTTAGTAAATATGTCATTAAATTCATAATCCAACTCAGAACATAAACAACAACTCCTTTCTACAACAAAACATCTGCAATATATGAAACATATTTTAGCCTTTGTTTGTGGTTTTATCATCATAATAATACCTAATACAGGATTACCTTCAAAAGAATTCATAAGTAATTCTGATTTACTTATCTTTTTGGAGGACATATTTTACCTACAATACTTGGATGCTTTAACTAGTCCTCAACTTGAGATAGACAGTGCTTCCATTCACAATTTAGCATCACCTATTTCACCTAATTTCAAGAAATAACCTTTTAAAATTTACCATTCATCCCAAGAAATAACATTTACACATTAAGACATTCAATAGTCTAGTTACTAGGAAAATTGTTAATATGTGTTTTATTGTTACATCATGAAGATGAAAAACTTTCAGGAATATTTTTGTTGATCAACAAATTATCTATTGAGTTTTTTTTATATTTAACACCTCTCTGCTGAACACGTAACTCTCTCTCGAGTTGCTGACACCAATTGGATTTACAAGTTGAAACTTTGAGGTTACTCTCCCTTTTGACTGCTAGTCAAAAGTTTTCCCCTCAAAAACATCAAACATTGTCCTGTTTTCCAAATGCCAAACTTTGTGCCTAGGTATTGCCATTGATATAATAGACTCTTTTACAATTCCTCTCAAGCCTCATCACTTGAGTCTAGGAATTACTTTTACACCAGCCCCTTGCTTGATTCCAGGAAAAGTTACTTTAGCAAAGTAGAGTTGGATCCTCAAATTTTCCACTTGGTGTTCACTCAGAGAAGAGGTTCTTTTCCCTTCAAACCTTCATACTTGAGTCCATTAAAGTTATTGTTAACATCAATTATTTCATTTTTCTTGCATATTTGATAATTACAACATGTAACAAAATAACATCAAACAGATTCACCTGTTTTCTTACTCATGTTTTAATATATCTGTTCATGAGTCCTTGATATGTATTCAGATTCTTACAATATGCTTACCATGCATAATATATTACACTCTTTTCTTTCATCAAGTTCCAAAGAATATTGACCATCTTCTAAATTCACTTGTTAGTACCACTTTGTGTAACAAAAATCAAATTTTGTAGGAAAATCTTTTCCCTAAACATAATAATAAGAAATCATCCTTCTTACTACACGATCATCTAAAATAAACATCCTCTTTTGGTTGCTTATTTTCATCCTTATGTCATGATTCACAAAAATCAAGATACAAAATAATTTTCTTGGCACATTAATTCCCAAGGAAATATATATGTGCATTGCTTATAAAAAAAAGAACTACAATAGATTTCTTGACCACTTAAAAATTTAGGATAACCTATTTTCTTTGTACACTCTAACACTATGTAAGTAGCAACAAATTGTCTACATATATACTTTAATAACTTTATAAAGATAACCACATACCTTTATAAGGCTGACTGCAAATGTAACACCCCAGTTTTGAACCCATGGTATTAAAATTGTACATGATTAATGTAGGGTTTTTCCGGAAATTCCGTAATAGTCATTTTGTAAGTCGACGTTTCGATTCCGAATCAGGAACCTACCTCACTGCAGAAACTTACAAAATGAAATTATACATGATGTATATAATGTATGTAAATCATGGCAAGGTGTTCAAGGCCAAGGCCCTACCATTGATTTGGTGTTTTGTGTATCAATGATCAATATTGATACCGATGGTTATAGTGATAACTCAAGCACAGTATATTTTGGAATATCATGTATTATACAATTTCATAAAATATCACAGCTAACTATCCACTGTAGCGTGAAAGAGATGGGGGAATGAATTCACAAGGAATAGAGAGGGGAGTTAGTCAAAATCCTGAGCCACAAGGTGAGACCAAATGTCAATGGGGGAACCCATAAACCCTCAACTAACTTTTTGTCCTGTGTTCATAATCACTCAATTCTTCCAGAAGAGAGGTTGAGGCAGTTAATGTATTGGGTAGATAAATGCATGGTAGTTGGTTTCATGACTGAGATTTCTTGAACCCTGCAGCCTGAAGTATGGGAAGCTGAATTCTTTCTTTTGAAGAAATTAATCATGTGGATGCATGTCATTCCATATTTCCCTTAGTTGGGGGAAGGTTTTTTTGTTCCTCAACATTCATTGTTGGGGGATTCATGATCATTCATTCATGATTCTGCATCGTTCACTCTCCTGAGTCACGGAAGTGTTGTTCTACAAGTATTTACCTTTGTCGAACCCTGGTTGTGGTGTTACAATGTTATCTTGAAATACAGAGTGGTATGAGACCCTTTTTCTCTGTGTTACATAGGAAATCCCTATGTTGATTTGTCTCCCCGTGGTTTGTTGTTATGTGCACCCTAGTTTGGGTATGAACTATATGCAAGACTTAGGAGTGGAAGAGATGGAAAATGTGCTTGATAAACCTAGTGCAGAGAAGAAACTCACAAAAATATAAGAGTGGCTGGTGAATCTTCACTGCATGTCCTGAAGAGCACTGGAAGGGAAGGAATATCCCGAGGGACTGTGTAGTAGAGAAAGGGATGCTTCCTTGTGTTGGGGTGTAGGTAATGTGGATTTCAGGAGATATAGATCTTGTGGAGGTGTCTCTATATCTTGAATGAGACACTAGATTATCCATTCTTTCTTTCCACTTCCTTAGAACCCTGTGAAACCCAAACATAGGTTGGGTTGGTTGATATCCTGTGAAACCCAATTGTTTATTGGCTTGGCTAGGAAACCTATGAAACCCAATCGGAAATTGGATTGGATGAGCAGCCTGATAAACCCATCGGGTAGTTTTCTTGGCTATGTCTTGTTGTGCATTTGGCCATGTGTGACCCTTGGTTGGACAACGTGATAAACCCAACTAGGTGGCTTGGCTGAATAGCCTGTGAAACCCAGTAGTGAGATGGATTAGCTGTGTAGCTTGTGAAACCCATCTGTCAGTTGGATTGGATGGTCCTTAATGTGAATGCTGGCTTGACTGTGTGCAGTCTGTGAAACCCAAATGTTAGCTAGCCTGGTTGAATAGGAAACCCAATAGTGAGATGGATTGGATGAGTAGCCTATGAAACCCATCTATTTGGCTTGTTTTCCTGCACCCTGATAAACCCAACTGTTGTTGTGTTGGCTAGACAGTCTGATAAACCAAACTGTAGGTTGGCTTGACTCTGTGTGATATGATCTGGCTATGTGTGAGTGTGCTATTCCCTATTTCCTTGTGGAAGTCATGCCCATATCGGGGGTGGAAGTTGTGTTGATAGATTAATGAACACATCTGGCCTATGGTTGGGTGGAACATTGTAGCAACATAACTAGTTGTGGGACAACTTTATCTTCAAGATAAGTATTCCATGTTATTCTTATTGATGCAATGTATTTTCTTATGAATGAATTGAATATGATGAATGCATGCTAATGATTACATTAGAGTTTACTGTCGTTAAATGTTCCTGCATTTGCATCTGTATATGCCTTGTATGTTTCATTGTATTCTTCTTATGATCATGGAGGCTAGAATATTGGTTACAGAGTCAGAAGGTGGGAGGTGGAAGAGAGAAGTTGAAACAAAGAATAATGTGGGTTTTCCACACTCCAGGATCCTCCTTCGGAAGGTGGAAAACAAGAAAAAGAAAAAGGAAGAAAGTTAGTTTTTTGCACCCCAGAATCCAATTGTGGAAGGCAAAAGTCAGAAGCAGAAAAGAGTAAAAAATTCTAAGGAAAAAGTGTCTTTTCTGCACCCTGGGATCTTCTTGTGGAAGGTGGGAGGAGAAAAATGGGAAAAAGTTTAAGGAAAAAATTTGTCTTTCTGATTTCTGAGATCCGCCCGCGGAATGTGGAAGGTGAAAGGAGGAATGTGGCTGAATAATTCCGTCAAAAGTAATGTTTTTGATTCCTGAGTTCTGAAGGCAGAAGGGCAGAAGGTGGAATGTGGCTGAATAATTTTGTCAAAAGTAATGTTTCTGATTCTTGAGTTCCAAAGGTAGAAGGAAGAATGTGGCTGAATAATTTTGTCAAAAGTAATGTATTTGATTCCCGAATTCCAAAGGCAGAAGGCAGAAAGGAAAAAGGCAAAAGGAAGAATGTGGCTGAATAATTCTGTCAAAAGTTATGTTTCTGATTCCCAAGTTCCAAAGGCAAAAGGCAGAAGGGAGGAAGGTGAGAAGAAAAAACTCTTGAATAAATCAGTCATGCATTATGTTTCTGGTTCGTGGATTCCACAACAGAGTGCAGAAAGGATAGGGTCAGTGTGGAAAAGACCTTTCTGGTTAGAGAGTGGATCTGTGAAGGGAGGAATGACTGTTACAGTAGTTTCTAATCTTATGAATGAATGTTAAGGGATGTTACATGACCCAAAACTATGTTAAAATAGATAGTAAAGAATTTTTTTAAATTATTCCGCATATCAGTCAGGTGTATGGGCACCAAGTTCATGACATTGTGGGATATCAGAGTAATGAGTACGGTACATTATGGTATCAGAGAGAAGTAGAGGTCACATTTTTCCTCTAAGGAGGGAGGGGATGTGACATTGTGGTGTCACAGATAATGGTTACAACATTGGGCCTAGATAGGACAAGTGAATAATTTTCAGAGCTATTGGTTCCACAGTAAGTGGTTTTTGAATTTTGAGATTGTCTAACAATGTGTTTATTAACACATTTTTGCAGATTCATAGTGCATATTGGAAAAGTGGGTTTTGGCTCAGCCATGAGAACCTACATTATGAATGATGCACAAGATACCTATGGGCATGAGATAGATTCCATGGGGGAAAACGTCGGAGTTGGAAATACTGAAACAAATTCTAATGGAAGGAGATATCAAGAGACTCCCCCAGATATTGCAGCCACCATGAGAAGCCTAAGGGTGGAGATGCAAAGTTACAGAGAATACAATGAAAGAATGATTAAATCTCAGAAAGAGAAGAATCAGCTGAATGCATCCATGCTCCAGAGTTTGATAGACATCCAAAGGTGGATGGACTATGGGAATTCGGCAGTAAATCTAGAAGGAAGTAGGAGTAGCGCCAGAAGAAGAAAAAGGTATTCTAGTGGATAATCTGACTCTAAAGGATCCACTAGGGGTTCAATCTCTTCATCTCACAGGAATAAGAGGAATATGCGTTACCATAATAGTTCACGTGATGAATTTAGGAAGGAAAGGCCTCCTACCTTTAATGGTGAGGTAAAGACTGGTTAAGAAGCTAAATCTTGGCTTCTTGGGATGAAGAAATATTTCCAATTCCAATACTACTCTGGAAATATGAAGGCAAGGGTAGCCATCTTCAATCAGAATGGAAGAGTATCTATATGGTGGGAGAACTTAAGGAAAGTGAGGAAGATCAATGACATAAAGATTGCATGGAAGCAGTTCAAGAGGTATTTGAAGAATAAGTACCTCTTTGATAGGTAATATGATGATAAGATCAAATAGTTCCACGAGCTGAGATTGGGGCAGCTGAACATGGAAGAATATGAAAACAAATTCTTGGTGTTGTTGAGGTATGTCAGGTACATCAGACATGATAAAGTGAAAATGTAATGTTTTCTAAGTGGATTACCTTAGTCTTACAAAGAAAGAATTCAGTTTGATGAACCTAGAACTCTAGAAGAGGATATAAGGAAGGCCCAGTATTTCTACAATGGGAAAAAAAGTAGACTTCGTATCCATAAGGAATGGAAGGACAAGAAGAATGAGAATTTTGACCAGAGGAAGAAATGTTTCAAATCTTCTCACTTCTTAAATAATCAAAGGAAGCCATCACAAGTTGTGACTAAGGCATCCAGAGTGATGGGAGACATGCCAATATATCCAAAAGAGATCAGAGAATCTCTCCAATGCTCGAGATGTGGAGAAAACCATATGCACAGGAACTGTCCACTTGAGAATGGGTATGTAAGGAAAAATCACAACATACAAGGAGTTGAAATGGTGGGTTAAGTGGCAAGGAACGTCTCTAGAATTTATGAAGTGCTAAAGGATCGTCAAGTAGATCATTAGTCAACTATGGTTGAAGTTGAAGGTAAGATTGTTGAGAAATTTGTTTCTGTTTTGATTGACCTCGTATCTACTCACAGTTATATCACTCCTAGAGTAAATGAGATTTTTTCTTTTAAGAATTTAAAGCATAGAAAATCATGGTTAGTTTAGCTAAATACTGGAACCAAGAGAAACGTTAGTGAAGTGGTAGAGAAATGTCCATTTGTCATGGATGGGTTAGTCAGTTATGCATACTTGAATGTTCTACCACTTGGTTCCTATGATATTCTCATTGGAATGGATTGGTTAGAAGTGCACATAGTTAAGCTTGTCTGTTACAATAATACATTTGAATGCATGGATGAAGAAGGAAATCCAAGGGTTGTTAGAGGCATCCCAAAGGTGATTTCCATTAGGAAGATTTCAACAATGAAACTGAATAAGTTATGTAGGAAAGGTTGTAAATTGTATGCATCCCATGTTTTGGATGCAACAGAGAATGGAACTCCTAGGTTGGAGGACTTTCATGTATTGCAGGAATTTAGGGATGTCTTTCCTGATGAAATTCCAAGGCTTCATCCAAATAGGGACATTGATTTTACAATTGAACTTGTTCCAAAAGCAACACCAGTGTCCAAGACACCCTAAAGGATGAGCACACTGTACTTTCTAGAGCTGAAGATACAGATGCATGAGTTGTTGGAAAATAAGTATATCGATCCAAGTGTGTCCCCTTGGGGAGCATTAGTTCTGTTTGTGATGAAAAAAGATGGTACAATGAGGTTTTGTATTGATTATAGGCAGTTGAACAAAGTTACTGTGAAGAATGAATACCCTTTGCCTCAAATTGATGACCTTTTTTATCAAATGAGAGGAGCAAAGGTATTTTCCAAGATTGACTTGAGGTCTGGTTACCATCAGGTAAGAATCAAGGATGAAGATATTCATAAGACAACCTTCAAAACAAGTTATGGAAATTATGAGTTTGTGGTGGTACCAATTGGTCTCACAAATGCACCATCTACATTTATGTGTCTCATGAATAGTGTCTTCAACAAGTATCTAGACAAGTTTGTTCTTGTTTTACTTATGACATTCTTGTTTATTCTAAGAATGAATAAGAGCATGAAGAACATTTGAGATTGACATTTCAATTGCTAAGGGAACATAATTTGTATGCAAAGTTGAGAAAATGTGAATTTTATGGATAAAAAATTCACTATTTGGGTCACATTATCTCAGAGGAAGGAATATCTATGGACCGTGAAAAGATTGAGGCCATTATGAATTGTCCATCCCCAAGAAATGTGACAGATGTGAGATATTTTATGGGACTTGCAGGATACTATAGGAGGTTCATTGAAGGATTCTCCAACGTTACACATTTAATCACTTATTTGCAAAATAAGGGGATAAAGTTTGAGTGGACACCAATATATGAGGAGAGCTTCTAGAATTTGAAGAATATTCTTACAAGTGCACCAAATCTAAATATTACAGATGTAGAAAAAGAATTTGTAGTGTGTATTGATGCAAGCAATCAAGGACTTGGAGGATTTCTTATGCAAGACAACCACGTGGTATGCTATGAGTCCAGAAAGTTGAAGGATCATGAGAAAAACTATGCTACTCATGATCTAGAACCTGCAGCCATAGTACATACTCTCAATATGTGGAGGAATTACTTAATGAGAAGAAAATTTGAGCTAAGGACATACCAGTGTGGTCCAAAATATTTGTTTGATCAACCTACTCTAATTGCTAGGAAAGCTAGATGGCTGTAGTTTTTGTGTGAGTTTGATTATGAAATCAAACACATAAAAGGAAAATAAAATAAAGTGGTTGATGCACTCAGCAAGAAGGTGCACGAAATGCATGTGGAATTTCTTAGTGTTTTCCAATCAGATTTGAGGCAACTTATTGTCAATCATACTGTTGAAGATGAGATGTATGTGCAGATCAAGTACAAGTTGCAGCAGCAAAGCCTTGAGAGGAAGTATGAAGGATATAAATTGGAAGGAGATGAACTTATTACCTATAAGAACATAATTTATATTCCAAATGTAGCAGAATTGAGGAGAATTGTTATGGATGAAATCCATCAAGCTCTATATTCTGGTCACCCAAGATATCAGAAGACAATTGCTACATCCAGAAAGCAGTATCTTTGGCCAGGAATGAAAAATGACATTTCTGATTATATTTCTAAGTGCGTGAAATTTCATCAGGTAAAGGTTGAGCATCAACACCCACCAGGTTTATTGCATCCTTTTCTAGTCCCAGAATGGAAATGGGAAGTTATTTCCATGGATTTTATTACAGGATTTCCAATGACTTGGAGACAACATGATTCCATCATGGTTGTGGTGGACAAGTTGAAAACGAAATCAAATTTTATACCGGTTAAGTCCACATATAAGATTGATTCCATTACAAAAATATTCATGAAGGAGATTTTCAGACTACATGGATTGCCTAAGGAAATAATCTATGACAAGGATCCCAAGTTTACTTCGAATTTTTGGAAGGGTCTGTTTGCATATTTCGGTACCAAGTTGAACTTCACTAATGCCTACAATCCTCAAACTAATGGGAAAATACAGAGATTGAATCAGGTGCTTGAATACATGCTTCGCATGCATGTGATGGACAAACCATCCAAGTGGGAAGATTATTTACACTTGGTAGAATTTTCCTATAATAATGGACAACAAGCATCATTGGGAATGAGTCCATATGAAGCCTTGTATGGGAGAAGGTGTAAGACACCAATGGCTTGGGATAATCCAGTGAACAGGATTGTGTTTGGTGTAGATTTGCTCAAGGAAATGGAGCAAGAGGTTGAAAAGATTTGGAAAAACTTGAAAGAAGCCCAAGATAGACAGAAAAGCTATGCATATAAGCATAGAGTTCATAGAGAGTTCAGTGTTGGGGATCATGTTTACCTTAGAGTGAGGCCACGGAAGAGTTCCATGAAGCTTGGAAGTTGTGCCAAGATGTCACCTAGATATTGTGGGCCTTTTGAAGTGCTCAAAAGAATAGAGCCAGCTGCATATAGACTTGCATTACCTGCTAGCACTAGAGATCATAATGTTTTTCATGTTTATTTGCTTAAGAAATATGTACATTATCCTAACCATGTGATAAATTGGGATGTGATTCAAGTGGAACCCAAGGGAGAGTTCCAAACCGACCCATTGCGCATCCTCTACAGGAAGGTCACAGTGCTCCATAATCAATTCGTTGGACAGGTAAAGGTGCAGTTGGAGAACTACAGTCCGGATGAGGCTACGTGGGAGGTAATGAAGGGGGAGGGGAATGTAACACCCTGGTTTTGACCCCATGGTATTAAAATTATACATGATGTATATAATGTATGTAAATCATCGCAAGGCACTAAAGGCCAAGGCCCTGCCATTTATTTGATGTTTTGTGTATAGGTGATCAAGGTTGATACCAATGGTTATAGTGATAAGTAAGGAACAATATATTTTTGAATATCATCTATTATACAATATAATAAAATACCACAACTAGCTATTCACTACAGTGTGAAATATGTTGATGTAATTGTAACCTCGGAATGTATTCACTTGTATTTCTTATGTACTGTAACCCGATGTTTATTCCGGGATGTATTTGTGATGTACTTGAGTCATGTCATGCCCCAAGGTTCCTATCAGAAGTTTCTATAATGTAAACAAGTCATGTCAATTCAAGGTGGGTAACCCTTAGATTGTATAAGGGTTAAAGTCCCCGCAGTTTCGGGGCACTAGGGTTATTAGAGTCACCTAGTGAAGTCATCCCTAGTTGGGTTTAGTCAAGTCAGGAATTAGTATAAATAGAGAGCTAGCCTCTCTATTTATCACACACTCACTCACACTCAGTTGTAGCGCATAGCTGAGGAAAAGAAAGACACTAGGGAAAGGAAGAAAGAGGTTACTAATGTCAGGAGATCATCTTACTATTTTTGGGTTTCACTTTTGGTGTTGATTCTATCTCTGAGGAAGTTGCGGGGTTTTCTCCATTTATGGTTTCCTCGAGGAAAAACACTGTGTTCATTGTCTCTTGTGTTTGATTGTTGTGCTTGTTGTTCTCTCAGTTAAATATCCTAATGTTATGCTAGATAATGTTAAAAATCTAACATGGTATCAGAGCTAACTTGAGAAGAAGACACTATGCAACTGTGGGAACTAGGGATTCCTACTTTTTGGATCTCTCTCCACATTTTTTCAGCAAAAGTAGGGTGGAATAACTCTCCTCCCTAGGGCGCATCTTTTTGTCGAAGCAGAATCCAATTCTGAGGTTTTTTAGTTTTGGACCCGACACTGCTGCCGAAAATTAGGGATTTTCACAGAAGTGGAATTTTTTAGTGAGCCTAGGCCTGGATTGATCTCCTCCCCAAAATCGAAGTTAGGGATCAAATTCAAAGCATTTGGTTGGACAGAACTCCGAAAAATAAAAACCCTAATCTACTCCTAAACCAACACTGCAGGATTTCAGCTCCAAATCTAAATCCAACATCTTGACCTGGTAAGATCTAAATCTTTTGTATTTCCATTTGAGGTTCTCAGTTAATATGTCTCATCATACCGGGATTGATGAAAATCTTGAGGGAGCTGATAACTTCCAAGCCTAGAAGTATAGGATCTCCTTGGTCCTAGAATAAAATGAGTTGGACTCCTATATCAGTGAGGAGGTTCCAATTCCAGAGGGAGATGAGGCCAAGGCCTTACATAAGAAGAGGTTGGTTATGGCAAAGAGGATTATTTCTGATTCAATCAAGGATCACCTCATACCATAGGTGTCATCCCTCAAGACACATAAAGCCATGTTTGATGCCCTAACCAAATTGTTTGAAGGGAAGAACATCAATCAGAAGATGACTCTAAGGAACCAGTTAAAGAATGTAAATATCCAGAATGAGGAGACCATGCAGTCATACTTCACAAGGGTATCCCAGATCAAACAATAGCTGGAAGTAGTAGATGAAGAAGTGGAGAATGCAGAAATTGTGATGACAACCTTGCATGGTCTTCTGAGGCCATGGGATTCTTTCATCCAAGGAATCTGTGCTAGGAAGAAGTTAGTCAAGTTCAGTAGACTGTGGGAAGAATGTTCACAAGAATAAGCTTGGATAGCAGCTCGAGAAGAAAATATGGGAAGTGAATATAAAGCTCTCACAGTACACTCCAAGAAAGGAAGAAGGAAAAATCATCATCACAAATGTAATCATTCTCATCAGAAAAACAATCCTGTAAGAAGGGATCCATCCAAAATCATATGTTATACATGCGATGAAATACGACACTTTGCTAGAAATTGTCCCATAAATAAGAATGGATCCAATAAGAATAATAACTCCAAAAGAAGACATCATGCTCACACTGCTGAGGATGATGATCCTCCCAGGAAGAGAGTAAAACAAGAAAGTGAAGACTCTTCAAGTGAATATGAATATGTTCTGATATCTGCTCTCACGGGAACTGTCACTCATAGAAGCAAAGATTGGCTTATTGGTAGTGGGGCTTCCAAACACATGAAAGGTTTCAAGGAATCCTTTGAGAAACTATCTGAACATGATTCACCCCATAAGGTGAAACTTGGGGATGACTACCAATATCCCATAAAAGTTATTGGTGAATCCTCCTACAAGCTAGACTCTGGAAAGTCTATGAAAATGAAGGATGTCTTGTTTGTACCAGGACTAAAGAAGAATATTATATCCATATCGGCACTGGATGCAAAAGGCATGAGGGTTGCATTTGTAGATGGCCAAGTCCTCATGTGGTCAAGAGGAAAGACTATTGACGATGCAATAGTGATTGGAGAACAAGAAGGAGGATTATACAAATTGAAGGACCATTGAGAACAAGCTTTGGTCCATGACAGAGTAGAGACAAATGAACTCTAGCACAGAAGGCTTTCACATGTGCATTACAGAGCACTACCACTTTCAAGAAAAGTTGTTGAAGGTCTTCCATAAATTCAAGAAAAACATGAAGGGGTCTACAAAGGATGTCCAAAAGGAAGGAATACAAAGAAGAAATTTCCAAGTAGCGAGAGCAAGGAAAAATGAATATTGGAAATCATCCACTTTGATGTATGCAGACCAATGTCATCAAGTTCACTAAGCGGGTATGTATACTATGTTTCTTTCATTGATGAATTTTCTAGGAAGACATGGATTTACTTCATGAAGAACAAAGATGAATTTTTCAGCAAGTTCAAGGAATTCAAAGCCTTGATCGAGAACCACACAGAAAAGAATATCAAGACCTTTTGATCAGATAATGGTGGAGAATTCACATCAAATGAATTCAAATACTTATGCAAAGAATCAGGGATTAAGAGGGAGTTACCCACTCCATATAATCCACAACAGAATGGGGTTGTAGAAAGGAAGAATAGAACTATCATGGAAGCTACAAGAGCAATGCTTCATGATCAATATCTTCCCATGCATCTATGGGCAGAGGCTGCCAGAACAACAGTGTATGTACAGAACCGTACTCCACACAAAGTACTTGAGAATAAGACACCTGAAGAAGTCTTTTCCAGCAAGAAACCAGAAGTCAGCCATCTCAGAATATTCGATTGTCTAGTTTACATACACATTCCAAAAGAGAAGAGAACAAAATTAGATCCTTAAGGAAAGAAGGGTATATTTGTTGGATACTCTGAAATCTCGAAGGCTTAAAGAATATATTTCCCAGGATTCAAGAAGATCAACATCAACAAGGATGTAACATTTGATGACGACACAGCTTACAACAAATCCAGAAAGAGACCTACTGAAGAACCTGAAGAAGCAGAAGCACCTAGAATTCATGATACAACCATGAACGAAGAAATTCAAGAAGAAGATTGAGAATTTGAAGAACCAGAAAGACCTATAGATCCACCTCAGGAGAAGAATCCTCACAAGAGGAAACCTTCTCGGGTACAAGAAATTATCCAAGGTGTGGAAAGATATGGGGCTCCAGAAGAGAATCACATAGAAATAAAGAGAACCAGATCCTGCTCCGAATATGTAGCTTTACTATGTGACTTCATCAATGAAGAACCTTCCAATTATGAAGAAGCGACGGAACGGAAAGAATGGAAGGATGCTATGATCGAAGAGTATCAATCAATCATGAAGAATGATGTTTGGGATGTTGTCCCAAGACCAGAACGAAAGTCAGTTGTAACTTCCAAATGGATCTACAAGATCAAGCATGCTACATATGGTAGCATAGAGAAATATAAGGCAAGATTCCTGGCTTGAGGTCTCTCCCAGAAAGAAGGAATAGACTATGAAGAAACCTTTTCACCTGTAGCCAGATACACTTCCATCATATCAGTACTTTCTCTGGATGCAGTGATGAAATGTAAGATACACCAAATGGATGTCAATACTGCTTTCTTGAATGGTGTAGTGGAAGAGGAAGTGTATGTAGAATAGCCACTTGGTTTTGAGACACATGACAGGGAGTCTCATGTATGCAGATTGAAGAAAGCCATGTACGGTTTGAAACAGGCACCCAGGACATGGTATGGCAGAATTGACAACTTTCTATCCAGTTTGGGATTTACCAAGGGTGAAGCAGATTCCAACCTTTACCACAAGGTTGAAGATGGCAACCCAGTGATGCTCCTACTGTATGTAGATGACCTGTTTGTAACAGGTATGGATGGGTTGATTACTGATACGAAGAGCAAGCTTGTTGCTGAGTTCGAAATGAAGGAATTGGGTATGATGCATTATTTTCTAGGCATGGAGGTGTGGCAGAATGTGGATGGAATCTTCCTTGGACAAGATAAGTATGTAGTAGAGATCCTAAAGAGGTTCGGGATGATTGACTGCAAGGCCATGACCACACCTATGGAATAGAACATGAAGCTATTGAGTGATGCTTCATTAGAGATGGTTGATTCTATGATGTATCGTCAGATGATTGGGTCCTTAATGTACCTGACGAACACGAGACCAGACATTTGATTTTCCATGAACACCTTGAGCTAGTTCTTGACAGATCCGAGACATGTTCACTTGATTGCTGTAAAGCATATTCTGAGGTACTTGAGGGGTACAATTGATTATGGGCTCAAGTATGAGGTGAATCAGAAGATTAACCTGGAGGGTTATGTTGATTCAGATTGGGCAGCCAATGCCATCGATAGGAAGAGCACTTCGGGGTGTTGCTTCAGTATGGGATCAGGTGTAATCTCTTGGTTTAGTAGGAATAAATCTTGTGTGGCACTGAGTACAGCTGAAGCAGAGTATGTCACGACTTGTTCAGCTAGTTGTGAGGCAGTATGGCTGCAGAAGCTACTGTATGATTTATTTGATCTCCAAATGGATGCTACTTGTATACATTGTGACAACCATAGTTGTGTAAAGTTGTCAGAGAATCCAGTGTTCCATGACAAGTTGAAGCATATCAAGATCAAGTATCACTATATCAGGGATATGGTGTAGAGGGGAGCAGTGAAGCTCCAGTATGTTGCGACAGAGGAACAGATAGCTGATGTGTTGACAAAGCCATTGGCTAGAGTAAAGTTCGAGTACTTCAGGGAGAAGCTTGGTGTTCTCCAAATCAAGGTTTCCTCCAAATGGAAATGATGAGACCCAGAGCCATTCTGACATGGTGAGAGGATTGGTTCCTTCCATGGTCAGATTTAAGGGCTGAGCCATTCTGTCATGGTGAGAGGATTGGTTCCTTCCATGTCAAATTTGAGTGCTAATCCATTATGATATGAATATAGGGTTGGTTCCTACATGATTATAAGTAAGCGCTGAATTCCATTCTTGGAATGGAGGCACTTGGTCAGTTACCAGGTAGCTCAGTCTGGGACTGGGGGGCATTCTGATATGACTGTAGGATTGGTTCCTACATGATCATATGTGAGTGCAAGCCCTTCTGACATTGGTTGTTAGATGTAAGTGCAGATCCCTTTCGACATGAAGGATTGGTTCCTTGCATGGTCGAATATAAGTGCTAATCCATTTTGACATTGGTTGTCACATGTAAGTGCAGAGCCTTTCAACATGGAGGATTGGTTCCTTGCATGGCCGAGTATAAGTGCTAATCCTTTCTGACATCGGTTGACGGATGTGAGTGTTGGGCCTTTCTGACAGGGTTGTGGGAGGTGTTCCCACATGGTCAAATGTGAGTGTTGGGCATGCCTTTCTGATATGATTATAGGATTGGTTCCTATATGATCAGATATAAGTGCTGGGTGGGCCATTCTGACTTAGGGTCAGATATAAGTGTTGAAGAAGACCTACATGGAGGCTAGGCCTACAACCAGCATGAAAAAGGGTTAGCTCTATATAACTTCCTGTGATGAGAAGAATTATGAGATAACACCCATGAATATCTAGTGATGATGATCCAGCAGAGATGATCCATATTGAGGGATGATCCAGATCCAGTGATGATGATCCAGATCGAGTGATGATCCAGATCCAGGTGAAGATGACTTGAAGATGAAGGTGACTTGAAGATAGAGATGACTTGAAGGTGAAGATGATGAAGACTCAATGATGATCCAGATGATACATAGAAGAGGACTTATGCTGATAAATTGTGTTGAGAGAATACCTTCCTATTTAAGAGGGAGTGTTGATGTAATTGTAACTTCAGAATGTATTCACTTGTATTTCTTATGTATTGTAACCCGATGTTTATTCCGGGATGTATTTGTAATGTACTTGAGTCATGTCATGCCCCAAGGTTCCTATAGAGAGTTTCTATAATGTAAACAAGTCATGTCAAGTAAAGGTGGGTAACCCTCCTATTGTCTAAGGGTTAAAGTCCCCGCAGTTCTGGGGCACTAGGGTTACTAGGCTCACCTAGTGAAGTTGGCTCTAGTTGGGTTTAGTCAAGTCAAGAATTAGTATAAATAGAGAGATAACCTCTCTATTTATCACACACTCACTCACACTCAGTTGTAGCGCATAGCTGAGAAAGAGAAAGACACTGGGGCAAGGAAGAAAGAGGTTACTACTGTCGGGAGATCATCTTACTGTTTTTGGGTTTCACTTTTGGTGCTGATTCTATCTCTGAGGAAGTTGCAGGGTTTTGTCCATTTATTGTTTCCCCTAGGAAAAACACTATGTTCATTGTCTCTTATGTTTCATTGATGTGCTTGTTGTTCTCTCAGTTAAAGATCCTATTGTTATACTCGCTTAATGTTAAAAATCTAGCAAAAGAGATGGGGGCATGATTTCACAAGGATTAGGGAGCAAAGTTAGTCAAACTCCTGAGCCATAGGGTGATACTAGATTCCAATGGGGGAACCCATAAACCCTCTACTACATTTTTTTCCTCTTTCCTCAATCACTCAATTCTTCCAGAAGAGTGGTTGAGGTAGTTAATGTCTTGGGCAGAGCAAGGCATGGCAGTCGGTTTCGTGAGTGAGGTTGCTTGCAGCCTATAGTCTGGGAAGTTGTGTTCTTTATTTTGATGCAAGTAAGAACATGGATGCATGCGAGTCCATATTCCCCTCAGTATAGGGAATTTTTTATCGTTCCTCAGCATTCATTGTTGGGGGATTCACGATCATTCATTCATGATTATGCATTGCTCACTCTCATGAGTCGCGGAAGAGTTGTTCTACAAGTATTTTCCTTTGTTGAACCCTGGTTGTGGTTTTACAGTGTTATCCTAAGCTACAAAGTGGTATGAGACCTCATTTCTCTATGTTACAAAGGGAATCCCCGTGTTTCTATGTTTCCCTATGGTTTGTTGTTATGTGCACCCTGGTTTGGATCTGAACTATATGTAATACTTATGAGTGGAAGAGATGTTGAATGGGCTTGAAAAACCTAGTGCAGAGAAGAACCTCACAAAAAGATAAGAGTGGTTGGTGAATCTTCACTGCACGCCATGAAGAGCAATGGAAGGAAAGGCATAGCCTAAGGGACTGTGTAGCAGAGAAGGGGATGCTTCCTTGTGAAGGGGTGTAGGTAATGTGGATGTCAAGACAAATAGATATTCATCACATTATACAAGAAATTATATCGACAATATATAAACCAACTCTTATACTCCCACTCCTTACCAAAACACAGGTATACAAAATATTCCTAATCTTTAACCGAACGCAGGCATGAAATGTTTATTCCAACATATTTTTTAAAATGAAGGCACAACATAAAATCGAGACATGGAATTGCTTAATCCAAAATTTTAAAGAACTCAGGAATAATGAATATTCCCAGTCCAATCATTAAAACACAGACATGAAAGATGAATCCAAATCTTTGAAAAACACAGACATCAAGGTTTAACCCAAAACATGGCACATCGCAGGAATACAATTCAAAACAAAATTTACCATATCTTAGAAAATCTCACAAGACATAGATCGAGTCTTTTAAATTCAGAAAATTGCAGGAAAACCAAGTTTTGCAGGAAGGAATCCAATAAACATTACAGATCGTAGCCATAAACCATCAAAATGCAGGTATGATATTATTCTTCTAGATCTATCTCCAAACACAGGCATAGAAACATTTTTCCATCACCAAACATAGGCATAAACAATAAAAAATACAAGTATGGATTCCAGATCCACAATATACCCCAAAATAAAGTCGCAGGTAGTTATTTAGATCCAGGATATACCACGAAGGAAAAATTGCAGACAGTTTTTTTGTTTTTTTAGATCCACAATGAAATTTTCTAGATCTTAGAAGATCTCATAGATCGATTCCTTTAAAATAAAAAATTGCAGGAAGGAATTGATTCTTTTGTCAATCGATGGTATTATCATATCCTTACTTGTATATTGTAGATCTGGAATCCATACCTCTTTAGTATCTAAATCACAAATACCAAGCGCATGGCAATCAATGGTATTCTCTAAATGGTAGAACGTGCATAGATTTCAACAAATGTTCCTCAATAATCAAAATCGCCGACATCGTTCACATGCTCCAAATATTCAAGGAAAACATAGGCATAAACCACACTCTAGATATTTCATATTTTTAAGATAAACGTGACGTAAACACATACTCCAAATATTTCAGGAGAACATAGGAAAAGAGTATTCATTCCATACCTTTACAAAAACACAACAACCAAATTCAAGCATAGGTCTAAAAAAATGATACTTGCCTCAGGTTTAGAAAAAAAAATGCAGGCAACCAGTTTCTTCCGGCATGAATAAAAAATCGCACTTACAAGGTATATATTCAGATCAGGAAGGTGTGAAAAAAGATCGCAGGTTTTTATTTTATAATCACACCTTTAGATCCAATATAAAAAGAAAATATAGGTAGAAAATATCTAATTCGATATTCAGAAAAAAGAAAAATCATAGGCAAAGTAAAACGATGCTTACATGAAATTTTTCTCAACCCTTTTCCTTTCCTCAAGTCATTCCTTCTTCTCTTTGGAAAAACTCTTCTCATTCTTGGTGTGCTTTACCTCTCAGGAAATCGTGTCTTAAAAGAAGAAAAAAATTTCTCCTACACCAAACACATGGCAGAAGTAAAGTGTCCATGTTTTCTTTTCCCAAATAGAACAAGTGGTGGAATCGGAGTTACACTAGCTTTCTTAGCAAGGGAACGAATTCTATGATAAGGATTCCATCGCAATGGCGCCCATGTGTTAACCTTTATTTTTTCCATCATTAGTATACTAGTTCAGCAAGGGGTAAACTACTATTTAATAAAAACTCTTTAATTTTTTTATCATTAAATTATAAAAATGACGAGAAGCTAGCCTTTGTCATCGTCCATTCTGTATGAAAACTATGCCACTACATTCTTATTTGTAAAACCAAGGTTGTAGCCAACCCATGCAGTGAATATTGGGCTGATATCTAAACATCACTATTTTATATGTAATAATATTTTCTTTTACTTTTCAGAACTTTAACTATTGTGAGGTGGAAGTGACCTCCTCCTGGTGGAGGTTATTTTATTGTCCATAATAATCTTTTATGATTTTTTATTTGCATACATAACATCAACAACAAGTTCCACAAGCTTAATTTTGGTATGTTTGCGGAATCATGATGACCGCATGAAAGATTTATTTGATCCCAAGGATTCACTCAACTTTTACCCTTCCCCCCCTAGTAAATTCGTCCCCCAATCATCGTTTTATCCGTGCACATGTTTAGTCTCCTAGGACTATTAGTTTCATTTATAATTTTATGAGGCCATGATTAGTATATACAATGGTTTTTACTTACGCTTTGTCGTTTCCAGTTGCATATTGATGGGGCGTTACATCCTTTCCCCCTTAGAATTAACATCATCCTCGGTGTTACATATGCATCAAAGGTTTGTATTCCACTCTTGAGTTTATCTTTTTTTCTCTTTTCACTCTTTGTTTTTTTCATCTTCAATATTTCTCGATTCCCTCAAGCTTTTATCCTTCATAACCTGCACCTTTGTGCAACAAAACCAAGTATTCCAAAAACAATTGAGTAAACATGTCACTAATTCATAATCCAACTCAGATAATAAATAACAAGTCCTTTCTGCAACACAACATTTGCAATATACGAAACATATTTTAGCCTTTGTTTGTTCTTTTATCATCATAAGAAGACCTAATAAAGGATTACCTTCAAAATAATTCATACGTAATTCTGATTTACTTATCTTTTTGAAGGACGTCTTTTACCTCCAGTACTTGGATGCTTTAACTAGTTATCAACTTGAGATAGATAGTTCTTTCATTCACTGGTTAGCATCATCTATTTCACCTAATTTCAAGCAGTAACCTTTTAAAATTTACTATTCATCCCAAGAAATAACATTTACACATTAATACATTCAATAGTCTAGTTACTAGCCAAATTGTTAATATGTGTTTTATTGTTACATCATGAAGATGAAAAAAAATCAGCAATATTTTTGTTGATCAACAAATTATCCCTTGAGTTTTTTTTTATCTTTAAAACGTCTCTGCTGAACACAGAACTCTCTCTCAAGTTTCCGACACCAATTGGATTTACAATCTAAAACTTTGAGGTTACTCTCCCTTTTGATTGCTAGTCAAAAGTTTTCCCATCAAAAACAACAAACATTGTCCTGTTTTCCAGATGGCAAACTTCGTGCCTAGGTCTTTCCATTGATATCACAGACTCTCTTACAATTCCCCTCAAGCCTCATCACTTGAGTCTAGGAAATGTTTTTCCACCCAGCCTACTGCTTGAGTCCAGGAAAAGTTACTTTAGCAAAGCAGAGTTGGATTCTCAATTTTTTTGCTTGGTGTTCACTCAGAGAAGAGGTTCTTTTCCCCTCAAGCCTTCATGCTTGAGTCCAGGAAAGTTCTTTTTAACATCAATAATTTAATGTTTCTTGCATATTTGATAATTACAACATGCAACAAAATAACATAAAATAGGTTCACTTGTTTTCCTACTCATGTTTTAATATATCTGTTCATGAGTCCTTGATATGTATTCAGATTCTTGCCATATCCTTACCATGCATAATATATATAATATTACGCTCTTGTATTTCATCAAGTTCCAAAGAATATTGACCATCTGCTAAATTCACTTGTTAGTACCACTTTGTGTAACAAAAATCAAATTTTGTAAGAAAATATTTTCCCTAAACATAATAATAAGAAGTCATCCTTCTTACTACATGATCATCTAAAATAAAAATCCTCTTTTGGTTCCTGATTTTCATCCTTACGTCATGGTTCACAAAAACCAAGATACAAAATAATTTTCTTGGCACATTAATTCCTAGGGAAATATATATGTGAATTGTTTATAAAAAAAGAACTACAATAGATTTCTTGACCACTTAAAAATTTAGGATAACCTCTTTTCTTTGTACACTCTAACACTATGTAAGTAGAAACAAATTGTCTACATATATACTTGTATACCTTTATAAAGATAACCACATACCTTTATAAGACTGACCCCAAATGTTACACCTCACTTTTTAATCCATGGTATTAAAATTGTACATGATGTATATAATGTATGTAAATCATGGAAAGGAGCTCAAGGCCAAGGCCCTGCCATTGATTTGGTGTTTTGTGTATTGGTGATCAAGGTTGATACCGATGGTTATAGAGATAAGTCATGAATAGTATATTTTGGAGTATCATGTATTATACAATTTAGTAAAATATCACAGCTAGCTATCCACTGCAACGTGAAAGAGATGGGGGCATGATTTCACATGGAAGAGGGAGGGGAGTTATTCAAACTCCTGAGACATAGGGTGAGACCATATTTCAATGGGGGAACCCATAAACCCTCAACTACATTTTTTTCATTTGTCCTCAATCATTCAATTCTTCTAGAAGAGTGGTTGAGGCAGTTAATGTCTTGGATAGAGCAAGGCATGGCAGTCGGTTTCGTGACTGAGCTTTCTTGCAGCCTATAGCCTGAAGTATGGGAAGATTCGTTCTTTCTTATGAATAAATTAAGCATGTGGATGCATGTCATCCCATCTTTCCCTCAGTCGGGGGAAGGTTTTTTTGTTCCTCAACGTTCATTGTTGGGGGATTCACAATCATTCATTCATGTTTATGCATCATTCACTCTCCTGAATCGCGGAAGAGTTGTTATGCAAGTATTTACCTTTGTTGAACCCTAGTTGTGGTGTTACAGTGTTATCCTGAACTACATAGTGGTATGAGACCCTTTTTCTTTGTGTTACATAGGAAATCCTGTGTTGTTGTGTCTCCCTGTGGTTTGTTGTTATGTGCACCCTAGTTTGGGTATGAACTGTATGCAAGACTTAGGAGTGGAATACATGGTGAATGTGCTTGATAAAACTAGTGTAAAGAGGAACCTCAAAAAAATATAAGAGTGTCTAGTGAATCTTCACTGCATGCCATGAAGAGCACTGGAAGGGAAGGAATATCCCACGGGACTGTGTAGCAAAGAAGGGGATGCTTCCTTGTGTTGGGGTACAAGTAATGTGGATGTCAGGACATATAGATCTTGTGGAGGTGTCCCTAGCTCTTGAATGATCCACTTGCTTATCCATTCTTCCTTTCCACTTCCTTATCATCCTGTGAGACCCAAACATAGGTTGGCGTGGTTGATATCCTGTGAAACCCAATTGTATATTGGCTTGGCTGAGAAACCTATGAAACCCAATTGAAAATTGGATTGGCTAAGAATACCGATAAACCCATCTGGTAGTTGGCTTGGCTATGTCTTGTTGTGCATTTGGCCATGTGTGACCCTTGGTTGGACAACCTGATAAACCAAACTAGTTGTCTTGGGTGAATATCCTATGAAACTCAGCTATGAGATGGCTTAGTTTAGTAGCCTGTGAAACCCATCTATTAGTTGGCTTGGCTGTGTACAATCTGTGAAACCCAACTGTTAGTTGGATTGGTTGAATATCTTGTGAAACCAAACAGTGAGATGGCTTGGATGAGTTTCACGTGAAACCCATCTATTTGGCTTGTTTCCCTACAACCTGATAAATCCAACTATGTGTTGTCTTGGATGGAGATTCTGATATGATAAAATTCCATATATGCTAATCTATTTTATCAGCATTCAATTCAAAATTCATAAAAAAATCATATAGGCAGGATCACTGAAAGAAACAATATCACAGGGTCAATACAAATTTATCCTGGGAAAACCCTAAAGGGAAAAACCCAGCAAAAGCTTCCTCAATATAGATGATCAAAAGATAAAAGGTAAAACCCCAGACTAATCCTTCTCCTCCTTGCAAATACTATTTCTCTCTCTCTCTCTCTCTCTCTCTCTCTCTCTCTCTCTTATGTGCTACACAAGTGAGTGTGAGTGTGTAGAAGTGAGAGGAGCCTCACTTCTATTTATATTCTTCCATTCACTTGATTTTCCACTCAACAAGTTGGCCCCACTAAGATTGACTGGGATGACTTCTCTAGGAGGACAACAACATATTAATAATAAATTTATTAGGTTGCTAATGACCCGACTTATAACGGATGGGTTTCCTCATGACTCTTAGTAGTTCTACCGATAGGATCATCGAGGTATAATGAAATACAAATGATTCTCCCAATAGGAACATCAGGGATAATAAGTAAATGCACTTCAAAGTTACAATAATTCAACACCCCCCCTTAATGAGAAGGGTATTCTACAACAACAAAAATATCAGCGGTAGGAGAAGGAGAGAGAGCATATTCAACATCATCAGGGTGATACATCTATAGATCATTGGAATCTTTTTCAACATCTTTGAAATATAGTCTTCATCTTCAATTCAGTAGCAACATCATCGACAACGTTTTGGTCTTTAGCAACATCTTTATCAATAGTACTTTGACCTTTCGATCTGCAACATCATCATTATCATCAGCAACACTTTGAGCAACATCATCATCATGCTCTGGTATTTTGATCAGCAATATCATCAGTACCAATCTGAGCAACATCATCATCAACAATAATATGAGCAACATCATCATCACACTCTGATCTTTCGATCAAAAACATTATCATCATCAGGAACAACCTGCAATCCACAATACGAAGACGAATTTTTTTGCATCACTTTTGGACTTAAGTCCAGGGTATTAGAATTATTAATCCTCCCTTGTCCAATTTGGTCATATGTCTAAATCGAGAGTCCATCCAGACTATTTTTAGTCACTAGCACCATTGGGTCCACTTGGCCTAATTGGGGCACATGTTTCAGTTACTAAAGTATGGGGAACACTAATTGAGGCCTACTGCCACTGATTGCACTTGAATGCATTAGTTTAGGATCCTCCTAGACCAATCCCTACAATTTAGCAGCCACTAGGAGTGTCAAAACCAACCAAGTTCAGTTGAGCTGAGTTGGTGACTAGTCAAGCTAAGTTAGGAGTCAGTTACATTTAGTTCTAGTCCTTTACATTCATTTAGCGCTAGGATTGCATGGTTGCATGCAGGAGGGGTGCATTTCTCACCTACCATAGTCAATTAGCCTTAGTTAGCACTGAATGTAACACTTGAGTTTTGTTTTAGAACTCCAATGAACTCCGGTGATGATTTAGACAAGGTCAGTTAACCATTGAGTCCTCCAATAATGATTTAGACAAGGTCTTAGTTACGTACAATCAAGTAGAGTGTAATCAATTCAAATTTCCTCATGTGGATTCAAATTTCTTGTGGATATTTAGCCATTGTAATTCATTGTAATTATTATCTAATTACTTTTGATTAATGAAAGCATTCACAGTTGCAATCCATTTTTGGATTGTTTCATTCTTCAATTGCTGAGTAAATTGTGTGATCTATTTTGTGAGTTGTGTGTTTGTCTACAGATCTATGTGCTCAATTTATATGGTATTATAACCTCGATAGACAAGGCACCTCTCCTCCTCAGATCTCTAGCTAGATCATTTTTTTTAGCAATTTGCTCCATTCCTACTTTGCACCAGAAGCAGAAGATTTACCACTTAATACCCCAACTTAAGGAATTGTTGATCAATATTGCTTAATCAATTATGCTGGGTGTGATGAAAACCTGAACTATGCAGGTAGTCGACCTTACTTTGTATGCATTTCTGCCTTTCACACACCTGGGTTACGTGGCAGAAATCTTCAAGCCACTCGGTGTGTCCTTGGGGGTAAGTCTTGAGTCAAGGATATCACCTTTTTATTGACTCCTCCGTTCAGGCTAACTCCTAACGAAGACAAGGGGGGTAAACCCTATTAAATTACTAAGGCTAATTACTTAGTGTGATGGTGTTATATTGATTAAATTGTTTAGGAGTTGTTTGAAATTAACCAGTGGAAACAAAAGATAACAAGATGCAATATTTAAAGCAAATAAGCACAGTAATGACACTCAATATATATATAATCGAAAGAAAGGATCAAATAAATCACCAGTTCCTTAAAGGGAGTCAACAAAGAAAATAATGTGCTTGCATGCGCTTGAAATAATGTTTTACAAATGTCTCTTGGTAGATTTTAAATTAATGTGGAATGTGAATGAATTAAATTAGGCGAAAAGGGGATTCCAGATATACCCGAGGGGTACTTGGAGTATGTCCAAAAGTGAACTTTCATGGCTACCTGCAAGGTGTTTGTGGGATGGAAAGGAGTCTCAGAGACTATTGTTCATAATGCACCTATCAGGGTGTGACAAAGATTAGTGCCTCGAGGTCACTTTCCAGTTGTTCCCACTCCTTTCAGTATTTTTCCACTGCTTACAGTTTGTTCGTGGTGTTGGATTTTATCCTAATGGTTTGTCAATTTGGGAGGTGAAGAATAATTAATCTAGTCACTCAAGTGATTTTGATGCAGCTTGACTGATCGGACTAACCACATCCAAGTGCAGAGCATACACATCGGAGTCTTGTCAATTTGAGTAAATTTTAAGAGTGTGTTCTTGTTAAAAAAGAAGACCCTCTAGGAATCTCTTTCGGTCCAAGTAGACCTCAATCGGGAAATCAAGCAGGGGTTAATTTTATTGCTTACATGTGAAAAATAACAATGAAAATGGAATCAGCGATACACAACACCGGTTTTCTAACTAGTCCTACCAGGCATCTCTTTCCCCTTACGGGTCAATCGGGAAGTCGTGGGGTAAGTAGTATGATTAATTTTGAATTGAAAATATGGAATAATGCAAAATTTTATCAACGTATACAATCTTGTATGTCAATACTAAACTAGAACATAAAAAAGAGAAAAATGCAAAAAAAAATGACATAGATGCGAACCTCCCCAGGGGGGATGGTGAAAAGGCTCAAAAGAGCCTATTCAAAAAGATATTTATTTTTATTAGAAGCAATTAAAATATCATAAAACTGAAATTAATCCACTTGGTCCTTATATGGAATGAGACCAAAGGTTTACAAATTGCAAAATTTTGAAATTTTGGGAAGACAGAGACCCCCTGGGGGGTTTCGAATGGTCCAAAAATTCTTTCTGGACAGCACCTCCTCCTCTTTTATATTATACCTGATAAAAAATAGAAATATTATCACATTTAAATATTCCCCAAAGTACTTTGAAAGTACTTTTGGATGAACACACTTTTTACCCAAAAATTCTAAGTTAAAACTAGTTTTTAAAGAAGCGGAAAAAGAACCAAGGAAAGCNTGGGGCATCCAATATGAAGCACTTAAATTTATGAATATAACTTTTTATATTTTAAGGAAACAACCATGCATTCAACAAACTTTAGATCTACTTTCACAGCCTTGAAAAATGACAATTTTCCCTAAAACTAGATCTAGAATGCTTGTAAAATTTCTTTAGGAATGAGATCTAGTTTTATGAGCTTTAATACAGAAAGATATATGTAAAATGAATCCTGAAATTAATATATCTAAACAATTTTAAATCTACAAACAAGTAACCGGATTGATTTAAAAAAGATTGAAGGAGGAAGAGGAAAATAAGAGCGCTTGCTGCCGGAATGGATCTACAAAAGAGACTAGTTAGTGGAATGCCGAGGGACAATGCATTCAAAAAAAGTCAGATGCTCAATGGAGTCAAGCTGGGTCCATATTTCATCCAACGCTTGCTACCTGAAAACTAACAAACAATCCTGAACAAAAACCTTATGAGATCTAGATAGAGATATATGGAAAAAGAGAGGGATTATATGCAAATAAACTTATTTAAACACGTATAACCTGAATCCTTAAACATATATGCTATGATATGTTGAGAAACAAGTAATCTTACTTTCCCAACCATACTCCTATTGATTCAGATAAATCCTTCAATCCAGACAAGATTTAGATGCAAAAATTGAGAGAAAGACACCGGTAACAGCAAAAGTTGCAAGACAATGTTAATTCCACACACATAAGAGCATTACAGTGTTTTAGCCTCCAAAGATTCACTTTATTCCAATAGAAAAAGATATTACACAGTATTACAACAACAATAGCTCCTCAATCCAACTCTAGCTAACTTGGAAAGGAGGCATCCATGCTTTATTTATACAAAAAATTGAAACCCCGACCCAGAGGGGGCGCAAATACCAAGGAGATAGACAATTGCAATTGCATGGGGAGTGAATCTGGACCCGATCTATGTCTAACTGAGCCTGATTTGAATCTCACTAAGTGCAACTATCAATCGAAGGGCTGATCTAGCTAACACCTCAACCTGTTGACGGAAGCATCCACCAAAACTCATCCAGATGAGCCCACACGTGTGGAGGAGAGAGGGAGGGAAAAATTCCCAAGATTGTATGCTGTGGTTCACTCCCAAATCTTCCCAAATCACCTCCTTCAGTCAAGGAATTGTCAAATCCAATCAATCCCAAGCCGATGAGACTGATTTCAGTCAAATCAAAGCAAATCCCAATGATTTAGGATTTGGGGTTTTCTCTATTATTTAATTAATTCATCAATTAAATAATCAATATTAGATTTTTTGGGGATTTCTGACCCGAGTGATAAAAAATCACTCAAAACTTGGAAATAGTGGGTCTATAGGTTTACTGGGTTCTCTTAGCTTGAAAATGAGCACCTACATGACTGAAATTGATTATTCAGCTCACTTTTATTACAAAACCAATTTTTCCAATTAAACTATTAAAAAATAGCCTAAGTTTTGGAAAAATTAAATTTTAATTAAAAACACTGAAAAAAATAAAAACCTAGGGGGACTTAGACATGTTCATATGACTCAACCATAATGCCTAGCATGTTTATACATTGGCACATAGACTCTAATAACTTCAATAGGCCTAAATTCCCAGCCGACCACCCCAACTTTGGAGGTATTGAGTGAAAAAATCAAAAATTATTAGTCATTTATTCAACAACCAGTAATAACCAAGGGAAAAAAACAACCTGGGAAGATCGGATTGACAAATAAAGTCTAAGAGATCGAGTCTTTTACAGACACTATCATGCTAGAACATCTTATTACAATTCCCCCATGGGGTATGAACATGTGATATACTACAACAAGCACTTCCGAAGGTCTTATGAAGTCCGAACAAATCATCTTTTTTCGGTTCACCAGGCTCACTTGATAAAAACCACTAAGTACAACTTAGGTGGTAACAGTATGTTTGATTATGTGACAGGTTATTATCTCTTCTCACAACATTTGCTACAAGCAGCCTTTTCTTCTCACTGCATTCGCTACAGCAACTCAGTCCTCCTTACTGCATCCAAAATGGCTCATTCAATAGAGGCTCTCTCTCTCTCCCTTCAACTATCACCAGTGGAAGGAATACATGGAGGTACTGCTCCAAACCAAGGAGCTATTCATACTCATAGAAGAAATAGAGGCAGTGCCAGTTTTAAATCACGACAAAGAAAAGTACTGGAAAAGGCTTGATGAAGCTCATGGATACTTATTCTCCTCAGTTTCTCGAGATCTTTGATTCCACATCCAAGGATTGAAGGCTCCCAAGGAGATTTGGGACAAGATTTCCTCCTTGTTTGATAAGCAAGATGAGATGAGGGTCCATTAGCTAGAAAATTATATGATCACTCTTAATCCATCCAACTTCGAATCACTGAATGAGTTCTTCACAAAGTTCAAGAATATAATATATCAACTGAAGCAGTACGAAGTGGAGAAGGATGAAGATCATCTCATCCTTTCCATTCTCACAAATCTCAATGTAGACTACTTAGTCTTTGCATCAACCTTCCAAAAATTAAGGCTCACTACTCCAAATTGGAAGATGCCCACTCTTGATGCCTTCATCCAATCTCTCACTTTTGAGAATGATAAATTGATCCAAATGGAGATCATTTGATATCCCAAAGATCAAGCTCTGGTTGCAAGAGGAGATAAGGTAGCGAATGACAAAGGGAAGCAAAGAGATGACTCTCCTATGAAGAAAGATAAATCAAAGGAGCCTTCAAGTTCGAAGAGAAGCAAGAAGAATGGCAAAGGAAAGGTCCTCTGCTCTTACTATGGAAGGGGATTTCATTCAGAAAGCTCCTGTATGAGAAGAAAAATTGATGAAATGGCTCTTCTTTTGAAGAAACATAACATTTCTGCATGTGCTAGCGGAAGGAAGGATGAATCTGAAGAAGAAGATGAAGAATACCAAAGGAAAGGCCATGCACTGAAGGCTTACTACTCATCATCACATGTCTTCCTCGTTGATTATGGAGCTTCCAACCATATGGATGCATCCAGAGAGTCATTCTTTTCTTTTCAGTCCTTTGATGGTCCTAGTATTCAGATGGGAAATAACAGTAAAGTCCAAACAAAAGGGAAGGGCTCTGTCAAGATTGAACATGGAAGGTTCAAAGATGTGCTATTTGTTCCCTCTCTAGCTTCAAAATTGCTATCCATCTATCAAATGACCCATACTGGATCTCCAAAGCGAGTGATATTTGGTCCTGACTCGGTGGAGATCACAAATATCTCTACTGGGAACATCATAGCGAAGGGTGTTGCAAATCATGCCTCAAAAGCATATGAGTTCTCACATTCCATGCCTCCTTCAGAACCAGTGCACTCTCAACATCCACTTGCAAGGGAAGGTAAAATCATTGCGTCTACTTATTTTGCAGCTTCTACTAGTATTGCAGATCCATCTTTATCAGTTTATGAGATTGATATTTAGGGTGATTAAGATCTATATTCAGTCCCTACTTCCAAACTGGAAGCTAGGAAGACGACTGGAAACCCACCTAGCACTCAGAAAGGAAAGACCCTTGTGCTATGCCATGCAATCTTCTCTCCTTCAGAGAGATGCAATAGAATCCTTGTAAGATGCTACATGGCAAGGGATCAGTCTCACTACATTCAGAATAATAGATGTGATCATACACCTCTTCATCCAGCAAGAGACAAAGGTTACATTCCTCCTTCCTTCCACCATCAATTTTGGAGAAGAAGGTGAATTCTACATACCAGGCCCTAGAATACCCGTGCATAGTACACCATGCATGCTGCTTCACTACCTCACAAAGATGAAGATTGCAGCAACATATTTTCAAGTTTTTCAAACTAGAGACCTGATTCTACCTGCTTAGATAGAGGGGGGGATTTTTTCCCATGTAGTTTTTTCCCTAGATCCTTGTATTAAGAAGTTACTTTATTTTAGTTGATGTAATGGGTGACCTATGGTCTTAGTTACCAAGTCCCGCAGATTGTCCAAGTTAGCATTCAGGGGGGTATTATGATTATTAATCCTCCCTTGTCCAATTAGGTCATATGTCTAAATCAGGATTCATGTCTAAATCGAGAGTCCATCCAGTCTATTTTTAGTCACTGGCACCATTGGGTCCACTTGGCCTAATTGGGGCACATGTTTTAGTTACCAAAGTGTGGGGGAACACTAATTGAGGCCTATTGCCACTGATTTCCCTTGCATGCATCAGTTTAGGAGCCTACTAGACCAATCACTACAATTTAGGAGCCACTGGGAGTGCTGGAACCAACCAAGGTCAGTTGAGCTGAGTTGGTGACTAGTCAAGCTAAGTTAGGAGTCAGTTACATTTAGTTCTAGTCCTCTACATTCAGTTAGCGCTAGGTTTTCAAGGATGCATGCAAAAGGGGCACATTTCTCACCTACCACAGTCAGTTAGCCTTAGTCAACGCTGAATGTAACACTTGAGTCGTGTTTTAGAACTTTGATGAACTCCGGTGATAATTTAGACAAGGTTAGTTAACCATTGACTCCTCCAATAATGATTTAGACAAGGTATTAGTTACCTACAGTCAAGTAGAGTGTAATCAATTTGAATTTCATCATGTGGATTTGAATTGCTTGTGGCTATTTAGCCATTGTACTTCATTGTAATTATTATCTAATTACTTTAGATTAATGAAAGCATTCATAGTTGCAAGCCATTTTTGCACTATTTCATTCTTTAATTGTTGAGTAAATTGTGTGATCTATTTTGTGAGTTATGTGTTTGTCTACATATCTATGTGCTTAATTTATACAGGGATGATACAATCCTACCACATTCTCGACAACTGAATTCAATGGATACAATTACAGGATAATCACTCCCTATCACTTTAGGACTAAGTCCAAGGATGATGCAATACTACCATGTTCTCAAGTACCGAAGTCACCAGATCCATTCTGAACAAAAGTTCAAGGATGATACAATCCTACCACGTTCTCTAGTACGGAAGTCACTGGATCCATTCTAAACAAAAGTTTAAGGATGATACAATCGTACCACATTCTCGAGTACCGAATTCACCGAAACCATTCTGAATAGAAGTTCAAAGATGATACAATCCTATCACATTCTTGAGTACCGAAGTCACCGGATCCATTCTGAACAGAAGTTCAAGGATGATACAATCCTACCACGTTCTTGAGTACCGAATTCGCCAGATCCATTCTGAACAAAATTTCAAGGATGATACAATCCTACCACATTCTTGAGGATCGAAGTCACCAGATCCATTTTGAACAAAATTTCAAGGATGATACAATCCTACTTCATTCTCAAAAACCAAAGTCACCGGATCACTTTAGGACAAGTGTCCAGGGATGATACAATCCCACTTCAACATCACTGCTCCCCGTTTCGAAGAAGGTCTTTTCTAACAACACCAATCTTGTCTTGAAAGTATTTGAACTTTACCCAGGACAAAGGCTTCATCAACAGATCAACAACTTGTTCATCAATACTCACATAATGGAGCTTTATGGCTCCCTTCTGCATCATATCTCGAATGTAGAAATACCATATTTCTATGTGCTTCGACCTATCATGGAACACTGGATTCTTTGTCATCTTTATACAACTTTGGTTATCACATAGAGTCATGGTAGTATCCAACTCCAGATTGAATAAACTTGACACCATATTCCGAAGCCATATGGCTTCATAACTAGCAGAGCAAGCTGCTATATATTCTGCTTCAGCCATGCTAAGAGAAACACTAGATTGTTTCCTGCTAAACCATGAAATCATAGCAGACCCCATACTATAACATCCACCTGATGTGCTTCTTCTATCTGAGACACTTCTAGCCCAATTTGCATATGTATACCCATCCAATCGTTTATCATGGTTTCCATCATAGTATAGACCAAAGTCTATAGTCCCTTTCAGATATCTCATCACATTTTTTGCAGCTATTAGGTGAACACATCTAGGTTGAACTAGATATTGAATCAAGGTGTTCATAGCAAAACAAATGTCTGGTCTGGTATTTGTTAGATACATCAACGACTAAATAATATGTCTATATTGAGTCACATCCACTAATTATAAGGAGTCATCAACTAACAACTTCAGGTTGGTATCCATAGGTGTGGCCATGGCTTTTCATTCCAACATATCAAATCTTTTCAATATATCTACTGCATACTTTCCCTGGTTGAGAAATAATCCTTCTGAAATTTGCCATACTTCCAGACCTAGGAAATAATGCATTAACCGAAGGTCTTTCATCTCAAATTCTTCAGCAAGCTTCTTCTTTCATTCTACAATCTATTTCTTGAGTCCCTGTTAGAAATAAATCATCCACATATAGTAATAGTATGAAAGGTTCATCTTCTATAACCTTGTAGTAAAGGTTAGGATCGACTTTACTCTTGGTAAATTCCAAGCTTGTTAGGAAACTATCTATCCTTCCATACCAAGCTCTAGGAGCTTGCTTCAAACTATACAGGGCCTTCGTCAATTTGCATACATGACTCCATATGTCTTCAATCACATACATGGCTATTCTATGTATACTTATTCTTCAATCACACAATTCAGGAAGGCTGTCTTCAAATCCATCTAGTGTAAGTCCCACTTCATCATGGATGCAAGTGCCATGATAGCTTTGTTGTAGACACAACAAATCCCATGTTTTCAATAAAACATGAGAACCCCAATTTTACATGTAAGGTAAGTTTTCTGAATTTCTTAAGTCATTGTAGTAAGGTAAGTTTTCTGAATTTCTTAAGTCGTTGTAGAATCCCCAAAACGTTTATCATAGTTTCTATGATTTGAGTTAGCTAAATTCTTCAGATTTATGCATTTTTGCGTGTTTTTAGTGAGTTGTGGAAAATAATATTTTTTCCAAAATGTGTCATTCCCGCAACCCGCATTCTTCAACCCGCAATGCAGATTGCAGGATATTTAGGTTTATTATTTGCGAGTTTTTCATTCCACGTCCCACATCTTGTAATGCAGAATGCGAGATACAGAAACATTTTTTATCAGTCAGCGGTCAACCCACAACCCGCATTCTAGATCTTTGGTATTATTTGGATTGTTTCCTTTCTTACTGATCTCTAGCTTATATTTTCTCTTTTATTTATTTGATTTGGTTCTATGATATTGGTGGTTAGCTTACCATGTTATCTTTCACATTCCCCACCTAAGCTTGGTATTCATCGCAGAAACGGATTATTCGAGATAACGATTGGTTATTACTTTCGCTCTGGGATTCGAATTGATCTTATCATTTATTCTCTCATACTTTTGTGTATTGCATTGGTTCGATATTTGGCCTTGATTGAGTTTTATTTTCCCTTTTGCATGCCTAGAATTGTAATGTAAATATTTAAATAATATTGGTCTTTGGGTTATTTTCTTATATTAGTTTAATGTTTGTAATCTTTGGTTTAAGCTTATTGAAACCTTTTAAATATTCATGGTTATGTTTTGACTTTAATTAACTTAACTTGTGTATTTCATTAAATCCATATGTTAATTTTATACACAATTGGATGTTATGAAAATTAAAAGAACACATGTTTAAATTTCCTAACTTCAATGAGATTTGGTTTTATCATTATTGGAAATTTGTGGATTAAAATTCAACATTCACGAATGTGAATGTGAAATTAGTTTGATCATGGATAAGTCTTATTTTCAATAAGCTAATTTGAATTATTACTATTTCTTTCTAGGTTTTCTATTCTTGGAATATGATTATGTTAGAAACCTATTTTTGGAATTCATTGATTCTCATATATTATAGGAGTGATTCTTTTCCTATATAAGTAACTTGTTTCCAACAATTATTTTCTTAAGAATTAAATTGTAAATGGTTTTTATTTTTGTAGGTTTAGGGTTTTCAGATATTGGATTTTCTTCGAGATTTTTATTTCATCATTTCGTTTAAATAAATAAATAAAACTTGCAAATTTCCAAGCTTCCCAAGTATTTTTATGCATTTTTACGGATGCCAGAGCTTTGATTTTAATTCTTCAAATTTTCAATGTTCCCGCAACTTGCTGGATGCGGGAATCGCCTTTTCACATTTTCATTCCCACATGTTTCCAAACCTTAAGTTTATCATAGGTTATAATTTAATTTGATTTTGGGTCTATAAATTTTTGTAGTTTTATTTTTCACTTAGGGTTTTACTTTGGTTTTTGGTTTTTCCCAATTTTTTTTAAATGATTGTTTTAAAGAAATTCGAATTTTCTTCCCGACATGTGATTTTCGATTTTGTTGGAATATTAATTTTGGATCTTCTTGTTTTTGTTTGATTTAGTTTATTTAGAAAATGATCAACATGGATAATATATTTAATTAAACGTTTCAAGAAATCAATAAAGGATTACATGATGCAATAGTAAAAAGTTATTGAAGGATCATGCCATGAATCACAAGAACTTTATTAAGATCTCACGGAGTTCAAATGAAAACAATTTATCCTTTTAATTAGTTTTACTTTTCTCTCAATCCATGATAAGCTTTCTTTATGTTAATTTATATGAATTACATTTTTTGATGTGCAGGGATAAAAATTAAAAATTAAAGGGATAGGAATGATTGTCAAATTTGAAAGAGGAGATAGAAGGAAATAGAATTTCTTCTAGAAGATCCAAGCCACATCATCAAACAAAAAATGCGGGCAACTACAGAATTGTCAAGAAGATAACAAAACATGGATCAGGCACCAGTTGGAAGAGGCTAACTTCGGGCTCCGTTTGTCACCAAACCATGAAGAATATGATAAAACTGTTGCAAACCCACTTCACAAATTGGACCTTTTACTCCTAATCATGGGCTATTTTAGAAATCTCTCAACCGATTTGGAGAAAAGAATTCCCTAATAGAGGAGTATTTTCAGAAGTTGGTTGTGGCCAGTTTGGATGGGAGCTGAATGAACCAGAGTTCCAGTGGTTGTATCTTATCCTTCCATTTCTTGTCTCTTCTATAAAATCTACCCAAATTTTTGAGAGAAAAATGGGGGTGCTTGATAGAGCTGTATATATTTCTCTTTTATGCTCTGAAAAGGCTTCTGCCAGAGGGCTTTTGACTTTGGAATGAGGAATGATTGGTACAAGAGACTGAAAAACACCTTTGTTTTTGTTAAGGTTTATGTAATTTATTGCAAAACTTTGAATAAATATAGTACTGTTGTTTCATATCTCTTGTCCTTGATCATATTGAATTTCTTTGACAGATCTCAATTTTCTTGTTTCGAATGATCAGAGGGTGCTATCATTTACTTGTAATTGATAAATGTGTTGGCTCATAACCTAGACTTCTCTTTGTTACTAGTTAATACATTAATAAGGCTTTAAGGAATTTATTCTTTAACTGTCTTTATCTATTTCTGCAAGTGATTGAACAGTGAAAGTTTTATAGTTTATATGTTGATTTTTCAACTAACATGTGTATATGCAGGTTATCTTGGATGATTTAATCTTGGGTTGATTTTATTTAAATTTTATTAAGCAATTGTGATTTGAGTGAGAATTTTGTCATCCTATTTACATTTTTGTTGATGTGATGAATTACTTGTTCTTCAAATACCTCAAGACAACCTGTAACCAATTCAACATCTATTTCAAAGTAGTGTAAATATAAAACATGTTTCCTTTTCTATTTAGGTATAAGTTTTCCCTTTATTTACATCATCCATCTTGTTTTCCAATCTGGGAAATAGATCCTCTGTGGATCAAACTCATATAAGCCAGCGGAGGCAATTGAAATATATGTGGGAGATCACTACTTATAACAGGTCGAGGATAAAGAAATACCTACGTGGGATTGTTTGAAGCCTTTGGATAGGTTTTGTTCATGTGTTGTAAGCATTAGACACTCTTTTTATCCACATACACGACTGAGGCTTCAATAA
>LPNX010804205.1:550469-628965 GCA_001517045.1 Pseudotsuga menziesii
TGAATCCTTCTTTATGAGCAAATGAGTAGGGCTTGCATTGTTATCATCTCAAACCTCTTAACGCCATCCCGCTCTCTTAAGGATATTAGTCGCTTCCCCATCCATTAAGTAATATCTTATGGGATTAACATTAAATGTAGCCCAATCCTTTTCTTTAGCATCTTTAGGAGTAAGTTGGGAAATAAGAGGTCTTATTACAAGCCGACTTGGTCATGATCATACCTTCTTATGGAATGACTTTATTAATATCTGGGCATCAGGCCAGGGTACTGGCTTGTAGCCGCTAAAATGGTTGCAAGACGGGGGTCTCATCACGATCTGACCCACTCATTATCTATAAGTTTGTGTGAATGACACTACCACCAATTCATGACAGTGATTTCCAACTTCTTTCTAGGGATGCAAATCTTTAACAAGGATTGATAAGCTTCACATATTTAACTAGTGGATGGGATAAAAGTAACTTATTGGGTTAAAAGGTAACCTGGTTGAGGCTATAGACACCTGCTAGCAGCAAGGGCATGCCTGTGGTATCAAAGGTAAAACATTAAGATAACATCTTCTAGTCATCACGAATTGTTCATTTAGAGGGATTTTAAATGAAGAACATAATTTGAAAATCTAATCAATCAATGTTTGACTTTATATTTTTAGTGATAGTTAGAAATGAATTTTTTTAAACATCAATTGCAGCTGGGTAAATATTTAAATAGATGACTTGTTAATGTGGTACACATGTTTTAGGGGAATTTTTATTCTTTGTAAAAGCCTCATCTTTCACCCCTTTATACACATAAAATTCTATCTTTTCAAGGCAGAGATAACTTCTTCATCCTAGCGTTGGCACCATTTGTTGTAAACACAACAGATCCCATGTTTTCAATAAAACATGAGAACCCCAATTTTACATGTAAGGTAAGTTATCTGAATTTCTTAAGTCATCATGGGATCCCCAAAATGTTTATCATAGTTTATATGATTTCAGTTAGCTAAATTCTTCATATTTATGCATTTTTGCGTGTTTTTAGTGAGTTGCGGAAAAGACTATTTTTCCCAAAATGCGTCCTTCCCGCAACCTGCAATGCAGATTGCGGGATATTTAGGTTTATTATTTGCGAGTTTTTCATCCCGCAATGCAGAATGCGGGATGCAAATTTTTTTTTTATGAGTCAGTCGGTCAACCCGCAACCCGCATTATAGATCTTTGGTATTATTTGGATTCTTTCCTTTCTTACTGATCTCTAGCTTATATTTTCTCTTTTATTTATTTGATTTGGTTCTATGATATTTGTGGTTAGCTTACCATGTTATCTTTCACATTCCCAACGTAAGCTTGGTCTTCACCGCACAAAATGATTGTTCGAGATAATGGTTGGTTATTACTTTCGCTCTGGGATTCGGATTGATCTTCTCATTTCTTCTCTCATGCTTTTGTGTATTGCATTGGTTCGATATTTGGTCTTGATTGATTTTTATTTTCCCTTTTGCATGCCTATAATTGTAATGTAAATATTTAAATAATATTGGTCTTTGAGTTATTTGCTTATATTAGTTTAATGTTTGTAATGTTCGGTTTAAGCTTATTGAAATATTTTAAATATCCATGGTTATGTTTTGACTTTCATTAACTTAACTTGTGTATTTCATTAAATCCATATGTTAATTTTATACACATTTGGATGTTATGAAAATTAAAAGAACACATCTTTTAGTTTGTTTGAATCCTAAATTCCCTAATTTCAATGAGATTTGGTTTTATCATCATTTGAAAATTTGTGGATTAAAATTCAACATTCACGAATGTGAAATTAGTTTGATCATGGATAAGTCTTATTTTCAATAAGCTAATTTAAATTATTATTATTTCTTTCTAGTTTTTCTATTCTTGGAAAATGATTATGTTAGAAACCTATTTGTGGAATTCATTGACTCTCCTATATTATAGGAGTAATTCTTTTCTTATATAACGACATTTATTTTCTTAAGAATTAAATTGTAAATGGTTTTTATTTTTCTAGGTTTAGGGTTTTCAGATATTTGATTTTCTTCTTAAATAATTTCTAGATTTTTATTTCATCATTTCGTTTGAATAAATTAAAAAAAACTTGCAAATTTCCAAGCTTCCCAAGTATTTTTATGCATTTTTGTGGATGTGGGACCTTTGATTTTAATTGTTAAAATTTTAACTCTTCCCGCAACTTGCGGGATGGAGATTGTGGGAGGTAAAATTTTCATATTTTAATAGAACATGTAGGAATCACCTTTTCACATTTTCATTCTCGCATATTTCTGGACCCTAAGTTTATCTTAGGTTATAATTTAATTTGATTTTTCACTTAGGGTTTTAATTTTGTTTTTGGTTTTTCCCAATTTTTTTTAAATGATTGTTTTAAACAAATTAGAATTTTCTTCGGGACATGTGATTTTCGATTTTGTTGGGAATATTAATTTTGGATCTTATTGTGTTTGTTTGATTTAGTTTATTTGGAAAATGATCAACATGGATAATAGATTTAATTAAACATTTCAAGAAATCAATAAAGGATTACATGATGCAATAGTAAAAAATTATTGAAGGATCATGCCATGAATCACAAGAAATTTATTAAGATCTCACAGAGTTCAAATGAAAACATTTTTATCCTTTTAATTAGTTTTACTTTTCTCTCAATCCGTGATAAGCATTTTTTATGTTAATTTATATGAATTACATTTTTTGATGTGTAGGGATAAAAATTAAAGGGATAGGAATGATTGCCAGATCTGAAAGAGGAGATCGAAGGAAATATAATTTCTTCCAGAATATCCAAGCCACATCATCAAACAAAAACTGTGGGAAACTATAGAACTATCAAGAAGATAACAAAACCTGGATCGCAGGAAGAGGCTAATTTCGGGCTCCATTTGCTGCCAAACCTTGAAGAATACGATAAAACTATTGAAAACCCACTTCACAAATTCGGTCTTTTACTCCTACTCATGGGATGTTTTGGAAATATCTCAACCGATTTGGAGAAAAACATGCCTGAATAAAGGAGTATTTTCAGAAGTTGGTTGCGGATGATTTGGATGGGAGCTGAATGAACCAGAGTTTCGGTGGGGGTTTCTTGACAAAGTTATATAGATTTCTCTTTTATGCTCTAAAAACGCTACTACGAGAGGACTTTTGACTTTGGAATGAAGAAAGATTGGTATAGGAGACTGGAAAACAGCTTTTTTTTTCCTAAGGTTTATGTAATTTATTTCAAAACTTTGAATAAATATAGTACTGTTGTTTCATATCTCTTGTCTTTGATCTGATTGAATTTCTTTGAGAGATCTCAATTTTCTTATTTCGAATGATTAGAGGGTGCTTTCATTTACTTGTAATTGATAAATGTGTTTGCTCATAACCTATACTTCTCTTTGTTATTGTTTAATACATTTATAAATATTTAAGGAATCTATTCTTTAACTGTCTTTATATATTTCTACAAGTGATTGAACAGTGAAAGTTTTACAGCTTATATGTTGGTTTTTCAACTAACATGTGTATATGCAGGTTATCTTGGATGATTTAATATTGGGTTGCTTTTATTTAATTTTTATTAAACAATTGTGATTTGAGTGAGAAGTTTTTCATCCTATTTACATTTTTGTTATTGTGGTGAATTACTTGTTTTTCAAATACCTCAAGACAATCTGTAACCAATTCAACATCCATTTCAAAGTAGTTTATATCTAGATCAAGTTTCCTTTTCTAGTTAGGTTTAAGTTTTCCCTTTATTTACATCATCCATCTTGTTTCCCAACATGGGAAACAAATCCTCTATGGATCAAACTCATATAAGCCAGTGGAGGCTATTGAAATATCCATGGGAGATCATTAATTTAAATAGCTCAAGGATAAAGCAATACAAGCATGGGATTGTTTGAAGCCTTTGGCTGGGTTTTATCTGTGTGTTGTAAACCTTAGACACCCCTTTTAGCCACATACACAACTGGGGCTTCAACAGGCTCTAATCGAAGTATACCGTGCTACTGATGCAAACATTTCTTCATAATCAATTCCCTCTTTCTGAGAGAAACCTCTAGCCACAAATATTTCCTTATACTTCTCGATACTTCCGTCAACTGCATCTTTTATCTTGTAGATCCATTTGGAGGATACTACACTCCTTCCTTCTGGTTTGGGAATTATATCCGACACATCGTTCTTCATGATTAACTAGTACTCTTCTGTCATTGCTTCTACCCATTGTTTGCTCTGTACTGTTTCTTCATAGTTTGTAGGTTCTTGATCCACAAGATTACACATCAAATCTAAATAGATGGAAAATGGCTTGGGCTTCTTGCTTACCCTTGTGGAGCCTTCAGGAGCTCCATATCTTTCTGCTTCGTGTATAATTTCTCTTGCCCAAGTAGACTTTCTCTTTCATGATATCTCCATCATGGGAGGTTCTTGTGGTTATGTCATATCATAATCTTCAAGTGTTTCATCGTCAGGGAGGAATGTAGCCTCTGCATTTCTGGGAGGTGCCTCTTCCTCATACACTTCTTCATGTTGAAATTTTCTGGATCTCTTGAGAGTTACTTCTTCATCGAATGTTACATCTCTACAGATTTCCATGTGATGGAATCCAGGAATGTAAATTCTGAATGCTTTATATACTTCATAGTATCCAACAAATATCCCCTTCTTTCTGGAGGGATTTAATTTGGTTCTTTTCTCTTTCGGTATATGAACATATACTGGACAACCAAATTTTTGAGGTGACTTACCTTAGGCTTCTTTCCCGTGAATCCAAGAGAAATGTCAGATATTCTATTATGTACATAGACAACAGTTCTAGCTACTTCTTCCCATATATGCATTGGAAGATCTTGATCATATATCATTGTCTTTACTGCTTCCATGATGGTTCTGTTCTTTCTTTTTGAAACACCATTTTGTTGAGGATTGTAGGGAGTAGTTAGTTCCCTCTTGATTCCAACATCTTTATAAAAATATTCAAACTCTTTCGAAGTATACTCTCTGCCATTGTCTGCTTGGAGTGTCTTTATCTTCTTGTCTCAAAGATTCTCTATCAAGGTTTTGAATTCCTTGAATTTTTCAAACACTTCACTCTTTTCTTTCAAGAAGTAGATCCATGTCTTTCTTTAATAGTCATCAATAAAGGCAATATAATATTATAAACCACTCAAAGATGTGGAAGACATTGGACCACATACATCTGAATGAATTAGTTCCAATGTACCTTTAGTTTTGTTTCACTCTTCAGAAATGGATTCTTGATATTATTTCCTTTCGCACATCCTTTGCAGATGCCTTCATGGTTGATCTTCAAGTCTGGTAATCCCATCACTACCTTGTTCACATGAGGTAGTTCTTTTTAATTGATGTGAAAAATCCTTCTATGCCACAATTCACTAGGGTTAGTGGACTCATGAATAAGGGTTGTTTCTAAATGTCCCTTGAGTTTATACATGCCTCCTTCTTCTTCAGCGATTACAAATGCATCTTCAATTGATTTTCTTCTGGGGCACATGAGTACTTGGCCATCTATAAATGAAACTCTGAATCCTTTCTTATCTAAAGCTAAGATAGCAAGTAAATTCTTCTTTATACCGGGTACATATAGAAGTTCCTTCATCTTTAGGGGATTTCCTGAATCAATCTTGTAGCTTGCTTCACCGATACCTTTGATCGGGTATTGATAGTCATCTCCTAGAGATACTTTCTGAGGAGAGTTCTTTTCTTCAAGTTTGGATAGAGTTTTCTTGTGTCCCGTCATGAGCTTTGAAGCACCACTATCAATAAGCCAAGTCTCTTCTCCATGTGTTACAGACCCAGAGGGCACAAAGAATAGTACATACTTTTCTACATCTTCTTATCTTACTTTATTCCTTTGATGTCCTTCCTCTTCTTCTTCTTCATCTTCATCTTTAGCTAAATGTGCATGATGCCTTTTGTTGTTGTTGTTCCTCTTCTTGTATGCTTGTTTCTTCAAAGGACAATTTCTGGCAATGTGTCCTACCTTATCATAGTGAAAACATTGAAAGTCGGATTAGTCCCTATCGGGGAGACTTTCTCTTGTCTTTTGGAACTTTCTGGGAGGTTGATACTCCTTGTGGTTTCCCTTCTTGAAGTTAGTTTGACTTATTATTCTTTTGGTATGAGTGGCTAGGGCTTGATCATCCTCCTTCAGTAGGGATTCTCTATTTTCCACTCTAGTCTCTTCTTGAATACAGTCTTCCCATGCAACATCAAAATTCATGCTTTCTTTCCTGGAACACATCATCTGAATGAATGACCACCAGGGTCTAGTGAGACAACTGAGAGAAGTCATAACTAACTCATCTTCATCAATGTTTTCTCCAATAGATTCTAGTTGTTCCTTGAACTGGGAGACCCTTGTGAAATAGTCTTGGATGGATTCTCCATGACTCATCTTGGTGCTCTTCAATTGAGCTCTTAGATTCATATTTTTGTTGATGTTACTTCCTTCATACATTCTGGATAGGGAATCATACATTACTTTCAGAGTCTTCTTGGATGACACTTGAGGGATCAAGTGATCCTTGATAGAATCAACAATAATTCTTTGTGCCTTAATCAGATACTTCTTGTGCTTCTCCTTAGCTTCAGCTTCTTCGGGTTTAGGAATTTCATCCTTGATATATTTTTCAAGATCATTCTCCTTGAGAATGAGACCAATCCTATACTTCCATGCTCAAAAATTCTCTATGCCTTATAGCTTTTCCTCAAGCATAGTTCTTGGGGCCATCTTGACAAGAGATCAGTGAAAAATGAAATTATGAGGAATGAGAAACTGAGCTTACCAAGAGATGCACTTGACTGAGGCGAGTTAACTAGTGAGCTTGGTTTTTGGAGATCTCAAGTCTTCACCCTTCAAATCTGACTTGCGAGATTCAGAACTGCAGCTTCCAACAGTTTTATGGTGTAGCTGTCAAACTAGGGTTTGACTTTCTGGAGATCTACTCCTCCAGAAAATTCGATCCCTGGCTTAGAATATGCACTCTCGGAGGGTGCAACTTTCCATGCAAGCAATTTTCCAAAACTCAATTTTTTTTTGAAACCCTAATTTCTTGTCAGGGAGAGAGAAAGGACTTTTTCTCTTGTGAAATTTGTCCTATTCAGGTTAGCTATGATACCATGTTAAAATTCCATATATGCTAAACTATTTTATTAGCATTCAATTCAAAATTCATAACAAAAGCACATAGACAGGATCACTGAAAGAAACGGTATCACAAGATCAACACATATTTATCCTGGGAAAACCCTAAATGGAAAAAAAGAGAAAAATATTCCTCAATATAGATGATCAAAAGATAAAAGGTAAAAACCGAGACTAATCCTTCTACTCCTTGCAGCTACTGCTTCTCTCTCTCTCTTATGCGCTACACAAATGAGTGTGAGTGTGTAGAAGTGAGAGGAGCCTCACTTATATTTATATTCTTTCGTTCACTTGATTTTCCACTCAACAAGTCAGCCCCACTAAAACTGACTAGGCCGACTTCTCTAGGAGGACAACAACTTAATAATATATTAATTAGTGTGCTAATGACCCAACTTACAATGGAGGGGTTTCCTCATGACTCTTAGTATTTCTCCCGATAGGATCATCGGCGTATAATGAAGTACAAATGATTCTCTCGATAGGAACATTGGGGATAATAAGTAAATACACTTCAAAGTTACAATAATCCAGTATGATAAACCCAACTGTAGGTTGGCTTGACTATGTCTGAGTCTGCTATTCCCTATTTCCTTGTGGAAGTCATGCCTAACTCGAGGGTGGCAGTTGTGTTGATAGATTAATGAACACATATAGCCTATGGTTGGGTAGAACGTTGTAGTGACATAACTAGTTATAGGACAACTTTATCTTGAAGATAAGTATACCATGTTATTCTTATTGATGTTGCTGTCGGAGAAACCACAGTATCGAAATGATCGAGTCGACGTTTCGGATCCATATCAGGATCCATCATCAGGACAATGTCGAAGGTGGAGAGAGTGAGAATCATCAATAAATACTGAAGCCGAGTAAAATTCTCAGGTTGAGTCACGGAGACTAGGGTTAGCTAGGTTAAAAAATTATATTTTAATACCAAAGTGTGTGGAGAAGTTATTCTTTAAACCTATTTTCTGGAAAAATAAAAAGTTATATTATTAAAATTTTCTACACTAGCTCCCTTAAGACATTATTAAAAGTTTATTTAAGAAGTTTATAAAATTTGTATATGAAGTATAGGGTCAATTTCAAAATGTCAAATTTTTTAATTATTATAACAAATTTTATTCCAATTGCGTAAAAGATTTTTATTTCATTTTAATGCTTATTATTAGGGAAATTTTCATTTAATTTCAATATATTTTAATTATTAATATAATTTTACCTTATTTATTTCAATTATAAGAAATTTTTAAGGGAAATTTAGAGAGGCCTTAGAAATTACCAAACTCCCACACAATCTAAATAGGGATGGGGGCCTCGAGGTAAGCACTAGTTGGCTCCCCCCTATTCTCAATCGGAAAGGCCACTCTGCCCCGTAATTTTTCCTTCTCCCCCCCTTTTTCCTTGCCTCTCCCTTTATTCCTTAGTCCTCCTGTCCTGTCCTTAATTAAAACCTTAATTGTGAAAATAAACCAAAAAATTTCAAATTAAAATTGGAAGATCATTTGAAATCTTATAAAACTTTAGGAAGTTTAAAACAAATGAAAATCATTATCTAAAAACTTTTAAGATTCATTTTAAAACTTTATGAATTAAAGCATAATTAATTTCAACCTTTTAGAACCTTAGGGTCCCTTAAATTTAACCTAAATGATTACAAGTTAAAATTGAAAGATTATAATTAAAATTACAATAAAATAGAATAATACTATTTAAAATAAAATAGAATAATATTATTAATTTTCCTAGGTCTAAGCATATCAATAATCACTTAAATGAAAATTGTTAATAATAAAGATTGATTAATGATAATAAATAATTACAAGTTAAAATGGAAGAATTATAATTAAATTTGAAATAAAAAAGAATAAAATTAATAAATTTCCTAGGTCTAGGCATATATTTAATCATTTAAACTTTATAAGATCTTTAAACTTTATAATGCTTTTTAAAACTTTAAGAATTTTAAATCAAACTTTAACCTTTTAGAACCTTCCCTTAGTTTTGACACATTAATAGGCATTCAAATAAAATCGGTTTTAATAATAATAAATAATTTTCATCCTAAAAGATCACTGTCATAAAAATTTCTTATAAGTTAAAATCGAAATAAATAAGGTAAAATTATATTAATAATTAAAATATATTGACATTAAATGAAAATTTCGCTAATAATAAGCATTAAAATGAAATAAAAATCTTTTATGCAATTGGAATAAAATTTGTTATAATAATTAAAAAATTTGACATTTTGAAATTGACCCTATACTTCATATAAAAATTTTATAAACTTCTTAAATAAACTTTTAATAATGTCTTAAGGGAGCTAGTGTAGAAAATTTTAATAATATAACTTTTTATTTTTCCAGAAAATAGGTTTAAAGAATAACTTCTCCGCACACTTTGGTATTAAAATATAATTTTTTAACCTAGCTAACCCTAGTCTCCGTGACCGACCTGAGAATTTTACTCGGCTTCAGTATTTATTGATTATTCTCACTCTCTCCCTCTTCGACATTGTCCTGATGATGGATCCTGATATGGATCCGAAACGTCGACTCGGTCATTTCGATACTGTGGTTTCTCTGACAGCAACATCAACAACTAACCACCACAGAAATTTGGCAACAGACATGTTATTCTTATTTATGCAATGTATTTTCTTATGAATGAATTGAATATGATGAATGCATGCTAATGGTTAGAATAGAGTTTACTGTTGTTAAATGTTCCTGCATTTGCATCTATCTATGCCTTGTATGTTTCAATGTATCTTGCTTATGATCATGGAGGCTAGAAGATTGTTTACAAATTTAGAAGGAATCTCACTTAAGAGTTTGCACCCCAGAATCCTCCTGCGGATGGAAAAAGGCAGGAGGGGGAAGAGAGAAGTTGAAACAAAGCAGAATGTGGGTTTTCCGCACTCTAGGATCCTCCTTCAGAAGGAAGAATGCGTAAGGTGGAAAATAGGAAAAAGAACAAGGAAGAAAGTTGGTTTTCTGCACCCTAGAATCTGGCTACGGAAGGTGGAATTCAGAAGCAGAAAAAAGCTGAAAATTCTAAGGAAAAAGTGTGTTTTCCGCACCCCAGGATCTTCCTGTGGAAGGCGGGAGGAGAAAAATGTTGAATTATTGTAACTTCAAAGAATATTCTAAATGTATTTTATTGGTCCCCGGTGTTCCTACTAGGAGAATAATTTGTATTTCTTTGTACCCCAATGTTCCTATCAAGAGAATTACTAAAGAGTCACGAAGAAGTCCCCTCCATTGTAAGTCGGGTCAATAGTACCCTCCAGAATATATTATTATATTAAGTTAGCCCAGTTATGTTTACTCGAGCCTACATAACTAAGTTAAGCTTACTCAATCCTACATAAATGGATTAAATTTCAAGTGAACGAATGAATATAAATAGAGGGAGGTGCTCCTAATTTGAGACACACATGCCGTTATCAACCCAAATGGAACTTCTCCGTCCGAGTGCCGACATTCTTTATGTCGGTACACAAAAGGACATTTTAGGATTGAATTTTGCCAAAACACTATAGATGGGCATGACTTGGGATGCATTTTCCCTTAAACGAGCTTGCTATATATGTTTTCTAATTGTTGAGTTGCGTACGCGACTATCTCCATTGCAACTCGCGTACTGTACGCAACTATCTGCATTGCAACCCGCGTACATCAGCGTAAGCAGGTTTCCTTTGAGAAAATCATGTGTCATACGTGGGTTGTCTATATTAATAGTCGCATACACCTTGGTTCGACCTTAAAAATTATAAAACGCGATTAATTGAGATTAGTTGGGCCCTAATCATTAACTATCCCAACTGTTTCAACCACCCCAACCTTCGAAATCTCACTCTATTTCCCAAAGTATAAATAGAGGCCTTGGGGAGGGCATTAATGAATGAAGATTGGAGAGAAAATTTATGATGGTGGTATATCTTCAGAATTCTTGGAGCAGCAGAACTTAGAGTCCTTTGGTTGCAGAGGAGTCCTTGTCTCAGAAGCTAGGTTGTACTCTTATCTCATTCACTGATTGTATATAAAGAGAATTCTTCTTCCAACATTGTGTTGAGTCTATTTCATGTATTGTGGTTAATGAATATATTTGATTATGTATTTGATATATTATTTATCTAACCTCTTATATATACATGCATGAGATATTTCTTGGAGAATTTTCTCTTTACAGGTGAAAGAGGTGCATCCCTGGAAGCTTTGGAGAGAAGAGGAGCGAGAGAAGATCAAGCTTGGATCAATTGTCGGTAATTGGGTAAGTCAAGACTTTATTCCTATTCCCTTTCTATTCTCTATTAAAGATGATTGTCTACAAGGTTAGTAGTAAGTTGGTAACCCCAGGCCCTAGGTTACAAGGGTGCTTAATCCTGAACAACAGAACTGGCGACTTCGCTGGGGAGTCCAGCCTGTTGTGGTTTAGTCCTATAGATACTTGCCCAGTCTTTGCTTTGATTCAGTGTATGGTTTTATACCTTGGCTTTGAATTGCAGTATTGTTTTAGAGACCTTTATCACTTTTTTTTATTTTTGAAAAAAAATTGTGTTCTGTACACGGGTTGCTGTGCTACACAGTCACGTACAACAACCCGTATACGCAGGTTGCTATATTGGACAGTCACGTATAGTACACAACTTTTTCTATTAGACAATCATGTACATATTCTAGCAGCAAGCTTTTAGGTAGGGTTGCTTGTCCCTGTCTTATTTGGATTTTTCTCTGCTTTGGGGTCTTCTAGTGCTGGCATTTTGGTGTAGGTCTGAAAGTCCTATGCACCATGATTTTTTGCTTTTCAGTAAGCCCTTGAGTTTTGTTGTTTGAGTCTTCTTTAATTTAGCAATTTGAAGTGGATTATCCTATTTGGGTGATAGGTTCAGTGCTGTGTATCTGAATCAGTGATCAGGATTTTAGATACCTTGTACTCTGCACTACTTTCAAGTAGTTTCAGTTTGTCACTTGCCCTTTAGTAATTTTAGTGGATCTCATTCATTGTTTCTTTCCAAGCTAGGTGTTTTCCAAGTCTCTTCCTTAGGTGGTTGATTTTGGTTCTTACAAGTCTACTATACTTCATATTGCTTACTTTATAGTCTAATTATTCAAGCATACTCAAGAATTTTTGCATTTAGGTGCATAGTAATTTTTGAAGAGCTTGAAAAGTGAAGAAAAAACATTGAGAACATTGGCATTTTAATTTCATATCATAGTTTTATTTTCAGTATTTTCGAATAAAATCTCAAAAATTACAAAAAATAAGTCTTAGTCTTCTCTTAATTAGTTGTAATTTCATTAGTTCATATCTACAAAAAGAAAAAGAAGCTTGTTTTAAGTAGTTATAATTTGTTTTGGAATTCATTTTATACACCTTTTTACTTTTCTTATCGAGTCTATAAGATCATAGTCATTCATGCCACTTACCCTCTGATTAAGAACAACCCTTAAAATGAACGCTATAATTTAAAATTTATTAGTAAGTTTTGTTTTATAGGGTCATACACCTACTAGCTTAGGCTAGACTTGTGGGATATGAAGTGTAAACTCCCCACAAGTACTCAAATTCAGACGTAGTTCGCCAATCGATAGGTAAATCATTCTCTGTGTTAATAGTATCTGGGAAGCTCCTCTCAAACAGGAGTTAAGCACAAGGCCGTGTGGAGTCTTGGACTGAGGAGATAACCCTCTGATTCCTTGTCAAAATGTAGAACAAAATTTTTACACATCTGGGGATTCTGTCCTAGACAAAGTTTTAGGATTTTCTACCGTGCCCATATGTACCAATTAGGCTTGTGACTATCCCCCCAGACTATTGATATAGTTAAGGTAGCCTTTAGTCTCTTTGACATCTAGGGTTTATACACAGGTAAACTGGAAGGCAATTTCTGGTTCACCTGGGACGGGCTTGGAAGGTAATCCTTGTTGAAAGTGGAGGAGGGCGGTGGGTGATTCCTCTGCTTGTGCCTAAGAACCTCTTTAAGGATGCCAAGAAACTATCTCTCAGCTTTCTTCAGAAAAGATAATCTTATATCCCTTGTGATTGTTGAGACTTTTAGGAAATTTTGTAGTGATTGCTCTGTGGTTTGTCTATGTTTTAGCTGACCTTAGTGTGTGAAGAGTCAAATTTACAATCATGGAGGACAAATCTATCAGAAGGTCACAAAGGTTGTGAAACCTTCCTTCGCTTATCACATTGGAACCTCCTCCTCCCCCTCAAAGGTGTAGATTAGACACAGACGGTTCTTTCGAATCGATAGGAGTTAGTGAAGTTCCAGGTGAACCAAAACTTAGGGAAAACCCTTTTAATTTAAATACAGTTGAGATAGAAGACTTGGAGGTTGATGAGTTTACAAGGAAATTTCATTCACCTCTAACTAACTTAAACGATCATGTGATCGTTTAGGTTCACCCTTTCAATCCACCCGTGATTGGTGTCCCTCTGGGCAGACTAATGTCTACTACATGAGAAATTTCTTCTACTTCCACCTCAGTCGCTCTGGCTAAAGGGGTGCCACCTCCCCCGGTAGGTGCCCCTAGAACAAGTATACCTACTACACTGTTAACTCCAGCTAGCCGGGTGGTTCAACCACCACCTCCCACAAATTTAGTAGGTACTTCTAGTGGTATGGTCATTGGGATTCCTAGTGTACCTTAAGTTCCTACTTCCTTCGCACATACTGCTCAGAGTGTTCCTATAGGATCCTTGGAATTTTTCCAGGGTTTTCCTTGGAATGGGGGGCACATTCCCCCATCCACTCCTCATAGGTCCAACACCCGCATATGTGGGGGTGCAGTTCGGAAACCATAATCCTTATGGTTAAGGTTTTCAAACTTCAGTTTCAGCTCCTTTCATGAGCTCTCCTTTTTTTTATTTTCAATGGAGGTATACCTGCTCCTATGTTCCAAACCCTAGCTTCGACTGGGGAAGCTAGAACCTCATACACTGCACCACACATAAACAATCTGCTAGATTATGGATGGAATCCTTTCCAAAGCATCCCAACCACTTCACAACTGGCAGCAGGGGGAAACCCCACCTTCGCATATGGGAACATGGGAGAAAGTCCCTCTAATCCCCAAGCTAGTACTTTGAGTGCTCCGATTAGACCCAGGATCCCTTTCCTAGAAACGTTAAATTTTCTAGATTTGTAAAAACTAATGAATGACCCGGTGAGACATAACTCCTCCTGGCCACCCATTCCTACCAAGCTTCCCTCGGATATCCCAAAATTCGAAGGCAAAGTTGGTGATGATCCAGGAGCTCATGTCACCACTTTCCATTTGTGGTGCTCTTCTAACTCACTGAACGATGATTTAGTTCAGTTGAGGCTATTCCAAATAACTTTGACCAGTACTGCAGTAAAATGGTATATTGAACTTCCTTTTGCTGCATTTAGCAGTTTTTGGGACTTGGCTAATGTATTCCTTAGTCACTTCCAACTTCCTGTTTGGTATGATTTCGGGATAGAATTTTTGTCTACCTTTCGATAGGACAAGGACACTCATATTTCGGATCACATCCAAGAGTGGAGAAGATGAAAGAGCCTTATCAAAGAAACTATTCCTCCCGAGTTCTTATTAGAATGGTTCCTTAAATCCCTATTTCCATATATATCTAAGGATGTATCTACTTTAGGAGTGACCAATGACGAAGAGGCTATCCTCAGGGCCCAGCAGCTAGATTTGATATATTCTCAATCTGGGATTTTATATGAAATCATCCCTGATGCACCGAGGCCAACGCACAATGTAGAGAAACCTAAGCCTGGACCCCATGCCGATGGTGTGGGTGGTTCTGTGAAATATTCCACTGTAGATTCTTTGGCTAAACAGCTTCATGAGTTGTCTGTCAAACATTCTACAATGGAGGTAGCAAAGTCTGCCCCCTCACCCCAGAATGCAAATGTTTTTGCACAATCCTCTCAGAAGGGAAATCAGCAGCCCGGTGGGAAAAAGAAGAAAGAAAAAAAGGGTGAGGGAAACCAAAACAAGCAAAAACCCATGAACAATGATGATGGGGGGAAAAAAGAAAAGAAGAAGGTGAAATTCCCATGTAAGTTGTGTCATGAAAATAACCTGGCCCATCTATGTCCCCTTATGGAACAAGCTCAAAAGTTGTTAAAAGGCCAACAACCGACTATCCTGAAGGATCCTTTTCCCCAAGGATAGAATTCTGCTTCAACTTCAAATGCAGCAGGGGGAACCCAAAATGCTCCTGACCCTTATTATATCAACATGGTTTGATCCTATACTTTACTCTAGACTAGGAACAAGAACTATGAAACGGAGGCTTCGAAGAAGGGTAATTCAATAGGTGAAACTTTCAACCCTCTCACGATTGACAAACCTGCCGAACCTATTCCCAAGATACCAAAAGGTCTCTTCAAGAAAACCTTGCACAATCCCAATGCTAGGGATGCAGCAAAATACTCCGTAGTTGAATATTTAGCCTAGACTCCTTGTGTGATGTTGGATTTAGAGGTGTTACAGAGTTGTCCCGCACAGCAAGATGCACTCTTAGTAGCCTTAGGCAGTATGGACTCATTGAGCCTCTTGGCGAAGTTTAATTTGTCTAATGTCAAAATTCGCCTGCCATATCATGTAGCCTTATCGATAAATGTCATCCATGTCAGAAAAACCATTGGAAGGGAAGTTGTCGACGAGGGTGCTTCTACATGTGTTATGTCCCTATCTTGTTGGAAAGCTCTTGGATCTCTAGAGTTGGTCCCATTGAACACCCTACTTACTACTTTCGATGGAAGTTCATTTCGTCCACATGGTATCCTACCAACATTCGAAATTAAGTTGGAAGGGAAAGCAGTGTCTGTTGAGGTAGAGGTGATTGATGCACCTTTGGATTATAACTTTCTCTTGGGGAGAAGTTGGACTTATGCCATGTTAGCTATTGCATCGGTCGTATTTCAGATAGTAGTGTTTCCACATGAGGGGAAGTTGGTTACTATAGACCAACTCAGTTTTACTCGAAAAAGCCACATGGAAACTAACGATTCCACCATACCATTGGTTGATCATGTTAAACTTGCTTCAGAGAGCTTAGGGGCTAGAATGTACACATCATTAATGGGCACATTTGATATTCCGGCTCCGATTAATTATCTAGGTTCTACTAGTGTAGGGAAGTCTATAGAAATAGTTGTTGATAGAACATATCCTTGGGTTCTTCCTTCCCACCATGAACCTGAATTGCCCTTATTGGTAGCAGAATTAGCTTATCAAGATATCGTTCATACCGTTGTTGATCCCATTTCGATCCCTCTCACAGTCTCAAAGGAGCCAAAAGAAACCTATCTGCCTACTTGGGCAGAGAACTCTTTGCATTCTAGAGACTACTTAAATATGGTTTTTCCTTCGAATGAAGCCATTCTGGAAGCCATGTGCGGACAATATAAGATCCATGAGGATCTTCATCATCGATCCTATTTTCTTCCATAGCTAAGCAGGACCAAGAACCAACAGTTCCATATGAGAATGGAAAGTGATGTTGACACACCTATTAATCCCTTACTAAGGGAAGTAATATTTGCTGAGGGGAATATGGCAAACATTTCCACTATGATTCCTATTAACATCTCTGCAATACCAAACATTGTGGAAAATGTACACATCGGCGCGAACTACTCTCTGGAGGAGATTGCGATCTATACAACCTTGTTTAAGGAATTATGCAACATATTGGTCATATGAGGATATTCCAAGAATAGATCCATCAATAGTCGAGCATAAAATCTGAACTTACCCTGATGCTAGACCCGTTCGACAAAAGTTGAGGCCTGTCAACCCACGTAAAGTGGCAACGGTTAAGGCTGAAGTTGAGAAACTGCTGAAAGTCAGTTTTATTTACCCTATAACTTTGACAGAATGGGTATCCAATCCTGTACCTGTTGACAAAAAGCAAGGTACTATACGTGTTTGTATTGAATTTCAGGATCTAAACAAATCCTGTCCCAAGGACAACTACCCCACGCCAGTATATATCTATGTAGTTCTGCACACTTAGAAGGTCACCACCTCTACCGGTACCTTCCAAGTTAACTGGAGCTCCCCATTGTGACAAACCGAAGATAAAGTAGACATCTTCATAGGTAACCTCTAGATGTTGATGTATTTATAACTTCAGAATGTATTCACTTGTATATCTTATGTATTGTACCCAGATGTTTATTCCGGGAAGTATCTATAATGTAATTGTGTCATGTCATACCCTGATTTTTCGATCGGGAGATTAAAAAATGTAAACAAGTCATGTAAAGTCATTGATTTTAAACCTCCATTTCAAGTCGAGGAAATAGTCCCCAAAATTGTGTCAAGGTTAACCCTCCTTGTTGGGCGGAGGGAAAAGTCCCCATAGTTGTGGGGCACTAGCTTTATTAGACTCTCCTAGAGATGTCGGCCCTAGTAAGTAATTATTAAGTGGGGCCGACATGTTGAAGTGAACATTAAGTGAATGAAAGAATATAAATAGATATTGAGCCTCTCTATTTATCACACACTCACTCACTCATTGGGGCGCATGAGTGAGAGAGTAGAAGGTCTCTCAAGTGTGAGAGAGAGAACAAGTTGTGGAGATCATATTTTTTGTTTTTGGGTTTTACTGCTGCTATTGGTGCTCATTCTATCTCTAAGAAATTTGCAGTGTTTTCTCCTTTATGGTTTCCCCGAGGAAAATTCTTTATGTCTCTTGTCTCTTGTGTTTATTTTTGTGCATGTTATTCTCTCAGATAAGATCCTAAGATAATGCTAGATTGAATGATAAAAATCTAACATGGTATCAGAGCTAACCTGAGAAGAAGAAATTATGCAGCTACAGAAGCTAGGGCTTCTTATTTTTTGGGTATCTCTCCACAATCCATCATCAAATTATTCTAGGCTGACTCTCCATTGAAGGGCACATCTTTATGTCGAAGCGAAATTCGATTCTGAGCATTTTCTGTTTTTGGTGCGGGAAATTAGGGCTTCTTACAGAAGAGGAATTTTTGAGTGAGCCCGACATAGGATTTATCTCCTCATAAAAATCAAAATTTAGAGACCTAGGTCAATATTTTTGGTTGGGTACAACTCCGATAAAGTCAAACCCTAGTTTGACCTTGGGCCGAAAAAACCCTAAAATACTAAAATTGATACATCTTGGTACATTGGCTATATATCAAGATTGTATAAGGATCAAGAGTTGAAACTTTCATAGGATGAATACTAAATCTTGATTTACACTGTTTCCAAATTTCAGCATTCGATTCACTACATTCTACGAGATATGATCCCTCCACGTTAGGGTTCCATCCTCTTCCAGGATTCATCCCTAAACAATATACCTGGGGATAATTGCTATATCTAGGGCTACAAAGGTACAAATGAAATTTCTAAAGAATTTCTAGAATGGAAACAGATTTTAATTTCTGTGGTCCAAGTTTCAGACCTAGAAGATGAAACAGTGACACGTGGCAGTCCGTAGAACTTCACTATGTTGAACAGTCCTAAAACAGGGCACCTTGGGAAAATGATCATAAGTCTCAATTGGTGAAACTAATTGTGATGAAACCTATGGTGTTGGAATAGGGACAAGTGAGGCTACCTCAATGAAAATTTTTAGACATAGTGAAGCAGTAATTTTGAAGATACCATAGAAATAGTAGCAAGAATTTCTGCAGAAGAAATTGGTAAACTAGGGCTTCCTGTTCTCGGAGCTTCCCTCCACTGTTTTTAGAAAAGGACTACATTGGACATCTCACCTTGAAGAGGTCTCTATTTCTATCCAATCATCTCTGAAATATTCCAATTTTAGAAAATTAGGGTTTCTCTGACAAACCCTAGATTAGCCAGCTCTGGAACCAAGACGGACACCTCAAATCGGAAAGATCTAATCTTTTGCTATTTTCATTTAAGGTTCTCATTTCAAAGTGATCTATCACATCAACTTAATGATAATATTGTTGAAGTTTACAACTTCCAAGCATGCAAGTATATGATCTCTTTGAAGAAAATGAATTAGAGAGGATCCAGTTCTAGAGGGAGATGAGGCTAAAAGCCTTACACAAGAAGAACTTGGTCAAGAAGATCATTGCTGATTCAATCACAGATCACCTTATACCATAAGTGTCTTCCCTAAAGATACCGAAAGAAATATTTGATTCCTTGACCAAGATATTTAAAGGGAAGAACATCAATCGAAACATGACTTTGAGAAAATAGTTGAATAATATGAAGATCCAGAATGCAGAGACCATACAGTAATACTTTACGAGGGTCTCTCAAATCAAAGAACAACTTGTAGCAGTAGAAGAAGAAGTAGAAAATGCAGAAGTGATGATAGCCACCTTAAATGGCCTCCAGGATCATGGGATTCATTCATGCAAGGAATGTGTGCTAGAAGGAAGTGATTACTTTCAGCAGACTCTAGGAAGAAGAAGAAGCTCGACTCATAATAAGAGAAGAGAAGATGGGAGCAACTGAATATCAATCTCTCACCATCCAAAGAAGATCCCTCAAGCAATGAGGAATATGAAGAACTCAATTCTTGAAGAACCTCTTATCCATATTAGCATTTGGATAAGAAATGATGATGTGATGAATGAAGAAGATGATGAAGCAGAAGGATCAAGAAGGAGTCTACCCATGAAACAAATAAAAGATAAGTATTCAATTGTCATTTCATGATATTGTTTTGTTATTCATTTGATTATATTCAGTTGATGTGTTATGCATGATAGAATGTTTGCATTAATGACAGTATACTACAAATATGCATGCGATGGGTAAGTAGCTCATGATGCTATACAACTCTCCATTGCTACCTATCTAGAATGAAACCTCTTTGCTTACATATTGGATTAGTGCACAATCTCAATGATGTCATGGTACAGATGGAAGGCATCTAGAAAGTTTCTGTGAGATATGGATGAGTGTTGTATTGGATAAATTCGTTGCATGATCAAATACTTTTGCATAAGAATTTTCCATTATGAATATGCCTTATCAAATGTTTCTAACCATACAACTAATGCAATTGACTAGTAGGAAAGATCGTGTAAAAGCGCCTACAAGCAAAGAAGGATGAGACTCGTTCTGAAGAACAAGTGATGAAAGTTCAAGATGAAGAATAATATGACGAATGCAATGACATCATTGATGCATAACCTTCTAGCTATGAAGAAGTAACCAAGAAGAAAGGGAAGACTAGTTCAAGAAGAATGATGTCTAGGATGCAGTATCAATACGTGAAGGGAAGTTCATAGTTCCATCATGTAGTAGATGGAAACATCGTGGGATACAAGGCAAGATTTGTAGCACGAGGCTTCTCACGAAAAGAAGGCCTTGTACGAGCTCAGAAGACACCCATGGGATAATACATACATGAGGAGATTGAAAAAGATGATAAGCTCACAGATAGGTGTGAGAAGAAATTTGAAATTTTTTTTAAGATAGAGGATCTTGGTATCCAGTGATCCTAGATGGATACATAGAATATTAGTAGTAGAGGAAGCTACTTGTCACTCTAGTACATAATGTTTCCGTGCATAGAGTATGAAAGACAAAGGGAGAATGATGCTTCACTTTAGAGGGAGTGACTGCAGAAGATCCTGAGGTTCGACATGGTATGACAGGATGGAAAGATTACTGATGGCTCTTGGATTTACTGAGAGTAAAGTGGATTCCAACCTTTGATTCAAGGTTGAAGACGAAAGACTAGTGATGCTCCTATTATATGTTGATGACTTGTTCCTGACAGAAAAGAGGAACTCATTAAAGTTGCAAGGAGACTTGCTACCAAGTTCGAGATGAAGGACTTGGATATGATGGCATGGAGGTGTGGAAGAATATCCCTAGGATAAGGGAAGTATGTAGTAGAGATCCTGAAGAGGTTCAGGATGATGGACTACAAGTACATGACCACACCTATGGCATCAAACCTGAAGCTATTGAGTGTTGCTTCATTAGAGTCGGTTGATTCCATGATGTATCATCAGATGATTTATTCCTTGATGCACCTGATGAATACGAGACTAGATATTTGCTTTGCTATGAACACATTTAGACATGTTCACCTGATGGTTGCAAAGCATACAGTGAGGTACTGGAATGGTACAGTTGGTTATGGGATCAATTATGAGGCAAATCAGAAGATTAACCTGGAGGGTTATGTGGATTTGTATTGGGAAGGTATTGCCATTGATAGGAAGAGCACTTTGAGGTTCTACTTCAGTATGAGATCAGGTGTGATCTCTTGGTTTGATAGGATGGAGTCCTGCATGGCGCTAAGTACAGGCGATGCAAAAGATGTTGCCACTTGTGATTTGGGAGGTAGTATGTTTCTTTTGAAAACTACTATTTGATTTGATTAATCTGACTTGTATTTTGGTATGATGTAGAGAGGAGCAGTGAAACTCCAGTTTGTGATCTAGATCGAGATCTCTCGAAAGAGGAAGTTCTAGCATAGGTGGTATGACAGGTTGTCTAAGCATAAATCCTGGTGAAGCTCGTAGGTTGCTCAGATGTAAATGGTCCTATAGGTTGTCCTCGAATGTAACCGGTCCTAGCGAAGCTCATAGGTTATCCTTGGACATAATCAGTCCTGATGTGATTCTATGCTAGAAATGGCCAGAGTGAAATTTGAGTACTTCAAGGAGAAGCTTGGTGTTCTCCAGATCGAGGTTCCTTCCAGAGGGAAGTGATGATTTCGTGAGCCCTTTTGACGTGGTGAGAGCATTGGTTCCTTCCATGGTCAGATATAAGTGCTGTAACTTTCTGACATGGTGAGAGGATTTATTCCTTCCATGGTCAAATGTAAGAGTTGTGACATGGTCAGAGGATTGGTTCCTTCCATTTTCAAATGTATGTGATGATCCCACATCTAGCATGAAAAAGGGCTGGCTCTGTGAAGACACATCTAATATGAAAAAGGACTAGCTCTATGCAGATGGCACATCCAGCATGAAAAAGGGCTGGCTCTATGAAGACACATCTAGTATGAAAAAGGACTAGCTCTATGTAGATGGCACATCCAGCATGAAAAAGGGCTGGCTCTGTGAAGACACATCTAGTATGAAAAAGGACTAGCTCTGTGTAGATCTCACATCCAACATGAAAAAGGGTTGGCTCTGTGAAGACACATCTAGCATGAAAAAGGGCTGGCTCTGTGAAGACACATCTAATATGAAAAAGGACTACCTCTATGCAGATGGCACATCCAGCATGAAAAAGGGCTGGCTCTATGAAGACACATCTAGTATGAAAAAGGACTAGCTCTATGTAGATGGCACATCCAGCATGAAAAAGGTCTGGCTCTGTGAAGACACATCTAGTATGAAAAAGGACTAGCTCTGTGTAGATCTCACATCCAGCATGAAAAAGGGTTGGCTCTGTGAAGACACATCTAGTATGAAAAAGGACTAGCTCTGTGTAGATCCCACATATAGTATGAAAAAGGACTAGCTCTATTAAGACACATCCAGTATGAAAAAGGATTGGCTCTATGTAGATCCCACATCTAGTATGAAAAAGGACTAGCTTTGTGAAGACACATCCAGTATGAAAAAGGATTGGCTCTATGTAGATCCCACATCTAGTATGAAAAAGGACTAGCTCTGTGATGACACATCCAGTATGAAAAAGGACTGGCTCCGTGTAGATGCCACATATAGTATGAAAAAGGACTAGCTCTATGATGATACATCCAGTATGAAAAAGGACTGGCTCTGTAGATGTTCATCCAACATGAAAAAGGGATGGCTCTGTCGATGAAGACCTACATGGAGGCTAGGACTACAAGTAGAATGAAAAAGGGTTGGCTCTATAGAACTTCCTGTGATGAGAAGAATGAAGAGATAGCACCATTTGATTGAGATAGCAGAAGCAATGATGATAATGATGATCTAGTGATGATCCAGCTTTAATGATGATCCATACTTGATGATGATCCAGTGATGCTCCAGATCAAGTGATGATCTAGATGACTTGATAATGAAGATGACTTGATGATGAAGATGACTTGAAGATGAAGATGAATTGATGATGATCTAGATGATACAGAGAAGAATACTTGCGTTGATAAATTGTGTCGAGAGAATACCTTCCTAGTTAAGAGGGAGTGTTGATGTATTGTAACTTCAGAATGTATTCACTTGTATATCTTATGTATTGTACCCCGATGTTTATCCCAGGAAGTATCTATAATGTAATTGTGTCATGTCATACCCCGATTTTTTGATTGAGAGATTCAATAATGTAAAAAATTCATGTAAATTCATTGATGTTAAACCTCCATTATCAGTCGAGGCAATAGTCCCCACAATTGTGTCAAGGTTAACCCTCCTTGTTGAGCGGAGGGAAAAGTCCACACAGTTGTGGGGCACTAGGGTTATCAGACTCTACTAGAGATGTCTACCCTAGTTAGTAATTGTTACGTGGGGTCGACATGTTGAAGTGAACATTAAGTGAACGAAAGAATATAAATAGAGAGTGAGCCTCTCTATTTATCACAAACACATTCACTCATTGGGGCGCATGAGTGAGAGAGGAGAAGCTCTCTCAAGTGTGTGAGAGAGAACAAGTTGTGGAGATCATCTTTTTTGTTTTCGGGTTTTACTTCTGCTATTGGTGCTCATTCTATCTCTGCAGAAGTTGCGGGGTTTTCTCCTTTATGCTTTCCTCGAGGAAAATTCTTTGTTTCTCTTGTCTCTTGTGTTTATTGTTGTGCATGTTATTTCCTCAGATAATATCCTAAGATAATGCTAGCTTGAATGATAAAAATATAGCACTATAAAATCCCCTTGTAGGACAAACATACTAAGATCATGATCCCAATAGTTTATAAAAAACTCTAGTAGGCGGAAATTTGATCGCACAGGTGAGGTATAGAAGAATTTTAAGAACCCACTTTGCCGCAAAGAATTTACCATGGGGGAATCTTGTAGAGCTTCTTGGTCCATGTCTTCATCCTCCCTCTCCCTCCACTCAAGCACCATATTTCAATCTGATAGCAAGCCATTTACCAACCCTTAAATTCATATAAAAAAATTGTTTTTTGGCCCTACATATCTTTTTCCTACCTTGCGTAGTGTACATGACTATCCTTTGGACAAGTCACGTATTGTATGCGACTTGACTTCTGGAAACCCGCATACAGAATGCGTGTACACGACTATTGATATACCATAACCACATACACAGCGTGCCTACTTTGAGAACATTGAAAAACATCAAATTTTAGCCAAAAATTGAAATAAATTTGGATCAAATGAAAGAGCATGGAGTGTAGTTTTACCTGGCACTTGCGGTTTCGAGAATTGTCCACCAAGTTGTCCACAATGAGCAATCAAAGGCAAAGGTAAAACTTGTCTTTTTGGGTAAAAAATCAAATGGTGAATTTTGATTTCTATTTTGAGCTATTTATAGAAATATTATTTTAAAAGTGGGTTTTTTCCTATAGTTCATATTTTTTATATAAAAATCAAACTAATACCATATCTTTTTCTTCAATGTGATAGGTCTAAGGTCATTTAAAGTTTTTTCTTCACTCATATAGGATAGGATTTTCATCATTCACATGCATTTTTTGCATTCATACCTAATCCATCTTAATCCTAGAATTACCACTTTGACCACAGACTATGGTATTTTAACCATTAGTACCTCCTCATTTATGCCATTGTTCTTCTGTGGATAGGACTTTCCTCACATGAGTATCCTCGATTAGAGCCCACTTATTGTCTTTTGATACTCATGCTTCCTTTGTCATAGGTTCAGGGAAGTCTTCTTAGCTATTTTTCACGCCAAATTGAGCCTCATTTTGGTCTATTTTTACAAGCTATCCTTTTATAAGACTCCCCACCCTTATGGAGTTTCTTTAGGCCCGGGTCTAACTCCTTAAAGTAGAATTGATTTATGAGTAAACTTGTCCATTCAAGCTCATTAAGAATATGTGAATGGGCATCCACATTGGTGGTAGGTTATCTCTTTCTCAGACCATGTGGAATAATACGAGAAATGATCACTCTCTTTTCTGCGGAATTGAGAAAAGTATTCTCATGTATAGGTTTATCACTTTTTTGGACCCGAGGGACTAAATTTACGGAAAAGGAATACCCAGTATGAGCTCAGTTTTCTCTTTTTCATGCTCTGGACCTAAACATGAAAAAGATTTCGAGTGTACTTTATGTCTTTGTCATGCTCGTTAAACACGAAGAACAAAACATCGAGTTTATTGTTGTAAGCCCCATTTATCGTACTCAAATGGATATTTCTAAGTGATCTTGCTTTCCTTCACACTCATAAAACTCAAGCTATATTCTGCTCTTGAAGGAGCGTTCGGTAGGTGGTAATTTAACCTTTTTCGGACCTCCCTGACTAAGTACAAAAAATGTTCACCTTTTCTTCTACGGAGGTTAAGAAAGTTATTCTGTGGTATGTTTTATACTTTTTCGGCCTCAGGAGACTAAATTGGATGAAAAAGGACCCCCCTGGTGTCTTCTTTAGAGTTTTCAAACTCTTTAAACATGAAAACACCAAGTGAGCATGTACTAGTTTGGGCTCATAAAATCCATGAATCAGTGACACTATCAAGCATTATTCCCTCTTCTCTTCAATATTGTCAAAAAATGAAGAGAGACTTGACTTGAATTTCTTGGACTCATTAAAATTTAACAGAAAAGATAAAGAAGAAGTTTTCTTTCGATTCTCAATCGGTGGCAGCATGTCTTCCTTGAACATAACACTCTTTGTTTTTTCCAATACTCATGTCTCAGTTTTCACTTTCAGTTCAACTATCACTTCGGGTTTCTTACTCCTCCTCTTGTCCGTTATACCTGGGGAATCTGATCATATCTCCTACATGATAGATAAGTCTAGTTGTATTATCTGAAAAGTTAAAAGCTGCCTTGGGTCATCTCTATGTCGTGCTCACTGTTCAAGGATGTATCCCTACATCCAATATGTATCTTGATTCCATCATTGTCCTATATGTTATTACTTGTGTATCCCTTCCTTTATCTAGTTCCTAGTCACTCTTGTGATTCGTTGGAGGATCTATTTCCTTCCTCATCACAGTATGGTTTCTCATCAGCATTTCCTGATGATGAAGACCTAGAGTTTTTGAATATATTACCTTAGGATTCACTTTCATTATTGGTGAATTCCTTTGCTTCAGTTGTCAATTATCACCTATTGGTTGACAATCTATTGAATCCTATCCATGTTCGACTTCAACAACATCTATTCACATGGCTTGGATTGTACTGGTTCTTTTGGATTTTTGACGAAGACCTTAGGTTCATATCTATGGCTTAAGTTGTGCAATATTATATTGTGATCACTTACACAACTTCCATACCTTTGAAGACTCATCGTTATTGTATATTGTGGCTTCAATCCACCTTTGTAATATACATGGTCTTGAACCCGTATCATTTGATGTACTCAAATATTGTAAAGGAGCTAGTGTCCCAGTATATTGAACATGGCATCCTCAGATATGACTTTGTATACGACATTACTATGTATTTGTTTCAGGTACTTCCTCTGCTCCATTATACTTCTGAGTTCTCTAAGATAATGATTATAATGTATTTCGGCCATAAATTCCCTTTGACCTCACACATTAGGGGGCATCTGTTATCAACCCAAATGGCACTTCTCCATCCAAGTGCCAACATTCTTTATGTTGGTACACAAAAGGACATTTTAGGATTGAAGTTTTCCAAAACACTATAGATGGGTATGACCTGGGATGCATTTACCCTTAAACCAACTTGCTATATAATTTTTCTACGTGTTGATTTGCGTACATGACTATCTCCATTGCTACTCGCGTACTGTATGCGACTATCTACATTGCAACCCATGTACATCATCGTACGTGGGTTTTTTTTAGCAACTCGCATGTCATACACGGGTTTCCTATATTAATAGTCACGTACACCTTGGTTCGACCTTAAAAAATATAAAACGCGATTAAGTGAGATTGGTTGGGCCCTAATCATTAACTATCCCAACTATTTCAACCACCCCAACATTCGAAATCACTCTATTTCCCAGAGTATAAATAGAGGCCTTGGGGAGGGCATTAATGAATGTAGATTGGAGAGAAAATTTATGCTGGTGGTATATCTTCACAAGTCTTGGAGCAGTAGAACTTGGAGTCCTTTGGTTGCAGAGGATTCCTTGTCTTAGAAGCTAGGTTGTACTCTTATCTCATTCACTGATTGTTAATAAACAATATTCTTCTTCTAACATTGTGTTGAGTTTATTTCACGTATTGTGGTTAATGAATATATTTGATTATGTATTTGATATATTGTTTATCTAACCTCTTATCTATACATGCATGATATATTGATTGGAGAATTTACTCTTTATAGGTGAAAGAGGTGCATCCTTGGAAGCTTTGGAGAGAAGAGGAGTGGGAGAAGATCAAGCTTGGATCAACCGTCGATAATCAAGTGAGTCAATACTTTCTTCCTATTCCCTTTCTATTCTCTGGTAAGGCTGATTTTCTACAAGGTTAGTAGTATGTTGGTAACCCGAGACCCTAGGTTACAAGGGTGCTTAATCCTGAACAACACACACTCACTTATGTAGCAGATAAGAGAGAGAGAGAGAAATAGCTATATCTGGAGAAAGAGGAGGACCAGTTTTTGGGTTTTACCTTTTATCTTTTGGGGCGTCTATATTGAGGAATCTTTTGCTGGGTTTTTCCCATTAGGGTTTTCCTCGAATAAATCTTTGTGTTCCTTCTGTGTAGTTGTGCTTGTCTATCTTTCAGTGATATTTTTGCTTATGGTTATGCTGTTATGATGATAAATGTTTTAAGATCCACCCTGAAAGAAGTCATTTTGCAGCCGAAACAATGCTACAGCTACAACTATTTTAGGGTTTCATGCTTGAAAACCCTAAAATACCAAAACTAGTAGTTTTGGTAGATTCGCTATATCTGAATATTGGGGAAATATCAAGAGATGAAACTTTCATAGGACAAAGATAAATTCCTGATGTACATTGTATAAAATTTTTAGCCTCATATTTGCTATATTTTGGGATATATGATTCCTCCAAGTTAGGGTTCTAGCCTCTCCAAGGATTCAGCCTTAAACAAGTGACCTAGGGAGAATTGCTATATATTGGGCTAAGAAGGTCCAAATGAAATTTAGCGAGATGTTACAAAAAGGGAACACACATTAATTTGTGTGGTAAAATAGTCATACCCCTAAGGTGAAAGAGTGACACATGGAAGTCCTTACAAGTTCTCTCTTCTGAACAGTCCTGAAATAAGTCACCTTGGGAAAACACGCATAAGTCCCAATTGGTGAAATCAAGTCTGCTAAAAAATGAGGTGTTGGAAAGAAGATAGATGAGGCTACTGTAGTACTAAATTTGAGACATAGAGGAGCATTAATTTAAGAGATAACATAGAAACAATATCAGGAATTCTGTAGAAGAAGCTGAAGAAAACGAGGGCATCAAATATTTTGCAATTCTGATCACAATTTTGGGAAAATGAATATGCTGCTTAGCTTGCCTTTAGGAGGCAAATATTTCTATCCAATCAGTAATTAAATATTCCAAGTTTTAAAAATCAGGGTTTCTCTTACAAACCCTAGATCAGCTGGATCCGGAACCAAAAGGAACACCTCAAACCGGTAAGATATAATCTTTTTCTATTTACCTTTGAGGTTCTCATTTCAAAATGACCTAGCACCTCAACTTGATGAAAAGCTTGGTGAAGCTGAAAAATTTCGAGCATGGAAGCATAGGATTTCATTGGTTCTTGAATAAAATGAATTGGATACCTACATAAGCGGAGAGGTCCCAGTTCCAGAGGAAGATAAGGCTAAAGCCTTACACAAGAAGAAACTCGACTCATAATAAGAGAAGAGAAGATGGGAGAAACTGAAGATCAAGCGCTCAAGATTCAAAGAAGAACCCTCAATCAATGAGGAATATGAAGAACTCAATTCTTGAAGAACCTCTTATCCATATTAGCATTTGGATAAGAAATGATGATGTGATGAATGAAGAAGATGATGAAGCAGAAGGATCAAGAAGGAGTCTACCCATGAAACAAATAAAAGATAAGTATTCAATTGTCATTTCATGATATTGTTTTGTTATGCATTTGATTATATTCAGTTGATGTGTTATGCATGATAGAATGTTTGCATTAATGACAGTATACTACCAATATGCATGCGATGGGTAAGTAGCTCATGATGCTATACAACTCTCCATTGCTACTTATCTAGAATGAAACCTCTTTGCTTACATATTGGATTAGTGCACAATCTCATTGATGTCATGGTACAGATGGAAGGCATCTAGAAAGTTTCTGTGAGATATGGATGAGTGTTGTATTGGCTAAACAGTTGCATGATGCATAATAATTTGTCGTTATGCATATGTTTTATGAAATTGTTCTAACCATGCAACTAGTGAATTTGACTTGTAGGAAAGGTACTATACAACCACCTACAAGAAAAGGAGGATGATACTTGTTCCGAATAACAAGTGATGACAATTAAAGATTCACTCCAATAAACATGAACCTGAAGCTCCCAAGGTCAGAGACACTGTGAAAGAAGAAAGAGATTCAGAGAGTGGTAGATCCACCTCAAAAGATGAAGACCACCTTGGGTATGAGAGATAACTCAAGATGAAGAAAAGTATGGCGAGACTTCCAAACCAAATTAATAGGCCTTGAACACACTCTAGTTGTGTAACATAGTTGGGTGACATCATTGATGCAAACCCTTTCAGCTATGGAATAATCTATGATCAAACAATAATAGTTGACCATGAGGAATGATTTCTACGATATGGTTCCGAGACCCGAAGGGAATGTTGATGTATATGTAACTTTGGAATGTATTTCACTTGTATTTCTTATATATTGTAACCCGATGTTTATTCTGGGATGTATTTGAATTATGTCATGCCTCGATGTTCCTATCGGGAAGGTCTATCATGTAAACAAGTCATGTCAAGTTATTGTGGGTAACCCTCCTGTTGTCTAAGGGTTAAAGTCCCCATAGTTTCGGGGCACTAAGGTTATTAGACTCTCCTAGTGAGTTCGGCCCTAGTAGGGTTTTTGTCATGTCAGGATTAGTATAAATAGAGAGCTGGACTCTCTATTTATCACACAACTCATACACACTCAAGTGTAGTGCATAGTTGAGGAAGGAGAAGACATTGGGGCTAGACAAGAAGAAGGCTACTATTGTCGGGAGATCACTTAATGTTTTAGGTTCTACTTTTGGTGTTGATTCTATCTCTGAGGAAGTTGTGGGGTTTTCACCATTTATGGTTTCCCTAAGGATAAACACTTTATTCATTGTCTCTTATGTTTGATTGATGTGCTTGTTATTCTCAGTAAAGATCCTAATATAATGCTAGCTTAATGATGAAATTCTAACATGGTATCAAAGCTAACATGAGAAGAAGACACTGTGCAGCTGCGGGAACTAAGGATTCCTAGTTTTTGGATATTCCTCCACATATTTTCAGCAAAAGAAAGGTGGAATAACTCTCCTCCTTAGGGCGCATCTCTCTGTTGAAGCAGAATCCAATTCTAAGGTTTTTCAGTTTTGGACCCAACACTACTGCCGAAAATTAGGGCTTTTCACAGAAGAGGAATTTTTTAGTGATCCCAAGCCTAGATTGATCTCCTCCCCAAAATCAAAGTTAGGGATAAATTTCAAGGCATTTGGGTGGATAGAACTCGGGAAAAGCAAAACCCTAATTTGCTACTGAACCAGCACTGCAGGATTTCAGATCCAAATCTAGATCCGAAATCTTGACCTAGTAAGATCTAAATATTTTGTATTACCATTTCAGATTCTCAGTTTAAGATGTCTCATCATACCAAGCTTGATGAAAATCTTGAGGGAGCTAATAACTTTCGAGCCTGGAAGTATAGGATCTCCCTGGTCCTGGAAGAAAATGAGTTGGACTCCTATATTAATGAGGAGGTTCCATTTCCAAAGGGAGATGAGGCTAAGGCCTTGCATAAGAATAAATTGGTTATGGCAAAGAGAATCATTGCTGATCTATCAAGGATCATCTCATACCACAGGTGTCCTCCCTCAAGACACCTAAATCTATGTTTGATGCCCTAACCAAATTGTTTGAAGGGAAGAACATAACAGGAAGATGACTCTGAGAAACCAATTGAAGAATGTGAAGATTCAAAATGCTGAGACTATTCAGTATTACTTTACAAGGGTTTATCAGATCAAGGAGCAGCTGGAAGCAGTAGATGAAGAAGTGGAAAATGCAGAGATTGTGATGACCACCTTGAATGGTCTCCCTAGATCATGGGACTCTTTCATTCAAGGAATCTGTGTCAGAAAGAAGTTATTCAAGTTCAACAGACTATGGGAAGAATTCTCTCAAGAAGAAGCTCGAATAGAAACTCAAGAAGAGAAGATGGGAAGTGAAGATCAAGCTCTCACAGTTTAGTCCAAGAAAAATAGATGGAGCCATTATCACTCCTAAGGTAAGATCTCACACTCAAGAAAAGATCTAAATACTATTAGATGTTACACATGTGATGAGAAAGGTCACATATCCAGATTCTGCCCTAGAAAAAGAAACCTAAAGAAGAATGGAAACAAGAGAATACATCATGCCCATGCTGCAGAGGATGATGAACCTTCCACAAAGAGAATTAGACAATAAAGTGATGATTCTTCAAGTGAGGAAAAATATGTATTGATCTCTGCTCTCACAGGTACTATTTCACATGGAAGCAATGATTGGCTCATAGACAGTGGTGCTTCCAAGAACATGATAGGATTCAAAGAATCATTTGTGAAGCTATCTGAACATGAGTTACCTCACAAGGTGAAACTTGGGGATGACTACCAATATCCAATAAAAGGTAGTGGTGAATCCTCCTATAAACTAGACTCGGGAAAGTCTTTGAAGATGAAGAATGTATTATTTGTTCCATGACTAAAGAAGAACCTTCTCTCCATATTTGCATTAGATGCAAAAGGAATGATGGTTGCTTTTGTAGATGGCCAAGTTCTTATGTGGCCAAAGGGAAATACTTTTCATGATGCAATAGTGATTGGAGAACAAGAAGGAGGTCTATACAAGTTGAAGGGCCAACTAGATCAAGCTTTGTTTCATGACACAATAGAACCAAATAAACTTTGGCATAGAAGGCTTGCACATGTGCATTACAGAGCACTACCACTTGCAAGCAAAGTTGTTGAAGGTCTTCTAGAAATTCAAGAAAAACATGAAGGGGTCTACAAAGGATGTGTGAAAGGAAAGAACACAAAGAAGACATTTCCAAGTAGCGAAAGCAAAGCAAAAGGAATCTTGGAAATTATCCACTCCGATGTATGCGAACCAATGTCCTCAAGCTCACTAAGCGGGTATGTGTACTATGTCTCTTTTATTGATAACTTTTCTAGGAAGACATGGATTTACTTCATGAAGAATAAAGATGAAGTGTTCAACAAGTTCAAGGAATTCAAAGCCTTGATCGAGAACCATACTAAAAAGAAGATCAAGAATTTTCGATCAGACAAAGACGGAGAATTCACTTCAAATGAGTTCAAGGAACTATGTAAAGACTCAAGGATTAAGATGGAGTTGTCTACTCCTTATAATCTACAACAGAATAGGATTGCAGAGAGGAAGAATACAACTATCATGGAAGCTGCAAGAGCTATTCTTCATGATCAAGATCTTCCTATGCATCTTTGGACAGAAGCAACTAGAATAGTAGTGTATGTACAGAACCGTACTCCACACAGAGTACTCGAGAACAAGACTCTTGAAGAAGTCTTCTCTAGAAAGAAACTAGAAGTCAGCCATCTCAGAATATTTGGCTGTCCTGTGTACATACACATTCCAAAAGAGAAGAGAACAAAATTAGATCCTTCAAGAAAGAAGGGTGTATTTGTGGGATACTCTGAAAGCTCTAAGGCTTACAGAATATACTTCCAAGTTTCAAGAAGATTGACATCAGCAGGGATGTAACATTTGACCAAGATTCATCCTACATCAAATCCAAAAAAAACTTGCTGAAGAACCTGAAGAAGCAGAAGCTCCCAGAATTCATGATACAATCATGAATGAAGAAACTCAAGAAGAAGATAGAGAATTTGAAGAACCACAAAGATCTGTACATCCACCACAGGAGAAGAATCCTCATAACAGGAAACCTGCTTAGGTACGAGATATTATCCAAGGTGTATAAATATATGGGGTTCCAAAAGAGAATCTCAGAGAAAGAAAGAGAACCAAATCCTGTTCCAGTTATGTAGCTTTACTATGTGACTTTATTGATAAAGAACCTTCCGAGTATGAAGAAACGACAGAACGAAAAGAATGGAAGGATGCGATGATCGAAGAGTATCAATCGATCATGAAGAATGATGTTTGGGATGCTGTCCCAAGACCAGAAGGGAAGTCAGTTGTAACTTCCAAGTGGATCTACAAGATCAAGCATGCTGCAGACGGTAGAATTGAAAAGTATAAGGCAAGATTTGTGGCTAGGGGTTTCTCTCATAAAGAAGGAATAGACTATGAAGAAACCTTTGCACCTCTAGCTAGATACACTTCTATCAGATCGGTACTTACTTTGGCTGCAGTGATGAAATGGAAGATACACCAAATGGATGTCAAGAATGCCTTCTTGAATGGTTTAGTAGAAGAGGAAGTGTATGTGGAGCAGCCACTCGGTTTTGAGACACATGACAGGGAGTCTCATGTGTGTTGATTGAAGAAAGCCCTGTATGGTTTGAAACAGGCACCCAGGACATGGTACGACAGAATTGACAGCTTTCTATCCAGTATGGGCTTTACCAAGAGTAAAGTAGATTCCAACCTTTACTACAAGGTGGAAGATGGAAACCTGGTGATGCTTCTACTATATGTAGACGATCAGTTTGTGACAGGTATGGATGGGTTGATTGCCAATACGAAGAGAAATCTTGTTGTTGAGTTCGAGATGAAGGACCTGGGAATGATGCATTATTTCCTAGGTATGGAGGTGTGGCAGACTACAGATGGAATCTTCCTTGGACAAGGGAAGTATGCGGTAGATATCCTGAAGAGATTTGGGATTATGGACTGCAAAACATTAACCACACCTATGGAATCAAACCTGAAGCTATTGAGTGATGCTTCATTAGAGACAGTTGACGCCATAATGTATCATCAGATGATTGGGTCCTTGATGTACCTGACGAACACAAGACCAAATATCTGCTTTGTTGTGAACACCTTGAGCCAATACTTGATAGATCCGAGTCATGTTCACTTGACTGCTGCAAAGCATATTCTGAGGTACCTGAAGGGTACGGTTGATTATGGGCTCAAGTATAAGGTTGATCAGAAGATTAACTTAGAGGGTTATGTTGATTCAGATTGGGAAGGTGGTGCCATCGATAGGAAGAGAACTTCAGGGTGTTGCTTCAATATGGGATCAGGTGTGATCTCGTGGTTTAGCAGGAAGCAATCCCGTGTGGCACTGAGTACAGCTGAAGCAGAGTATGTTGCATCCTGTTCAGCTAGTTGTGAGGCAGTATAGTTGAGGAAGCTACTGTCTAATTTATTTGATCTCCAGTTATATGCTACTTGTATATACTATGACAACCAGAGTTGTGAAAAGTTGTCAGAGAATCTAGTATTCCATGACAAGTCGAAGCATATTGAGATCAAGTATCACTATATCAGGGATATGGTGCAGAGAGGAGCAGTGAAGCTCCAGTATGTTGTGATGGACAAACATATAGTTGATGTGTTGACTAAGCCATTGGCTAGGGTGAAGTTTGAGTACTTCAGGGAGAAGCTTGGTGTTCTCCAGATCAAGATTCCTCCCAAGAGGAAGTGATGTGTCCATGCTGAGCCTTTTTGACATGGTGAGAGGATTGGTTCGTTCCATGGTCAGATATAAGTGTTGTGCCCTTCCTACATGGTGAGAGGATTGGTTCCTTCCATGGTCAGATGTAAGAGCTGTGACATGGTGAGAGGATTGGTTCCTTCCATTGTCAGGTGTATATGTGAATGCCACATCTAGCATGAAAAAGGGATGGCTCTATGAAGACACATCTAGTATGAAAAAGGACTAGCTCTGTGTAGATGGCACATCTAGCATGAAAAGGGGCTGGCTCTGTGAAGACACATCTAGTATGAAAAAGGACTAGCTCTGTGTAGATGGCACATCCAACATGAAAAAGGGCTGGCTCTTTGAAGACTCATCTAGTATGAAAAAGGACTAGCTCTGAGTATCTACCACATTTGGTATGAAAAAGGACCAGCTCTGTGATGCCTCATCTGGTATGAAAAAGGACCAGCTCTGTGATGCCTCATCTAGTATGAAAAAAGACTAGCTCTATGAAGAATCATCTAGTATGAAAAAGGACTAGCTCTGAGTAGCTGCCACATCTGGTGTGAAAAAGGACCAGCTCTATGATGCCTCATTTAGTATGAAAAAGGAACAGCTCTGTGATGCCTCATATGGTATGAAAAAGGACCAGCTCTATGATGCCACATCTAGTATCAAAAAAGACTAGCTCTGTGATGATACATCCAGTATGAAAAAGGACTGGCTCTATAGAGGTTCCTATGATGAGAAGAATCAAGAGATAGTACCTATGATGATGACCCAGTGATGATCCAGATTGAGTGATGATCCAGATCGAGTGATGATGATCCAGCAGTGATGATCCAGATTGAGTAATGATCCAAATCCAGTGATGATGCCCATCGATGATCCAGATCGAGTGATGATCATGATCCAGTGATGATGATCTAGCAGTGATGATCCAGATTGAGTAATGATCCAGATCCAGTGATGATGCCCATCGACGATCCATATCGAGTGATGATCATGATCCAGTGATGATCCAGATCGAATGATGATCTAGATCCGATGATGAAGATGACTTGAAGATGAAGAATACTAGAAGATGATGAGGACTCGAGGATGATCCAGAAGATACAGAGAAGAAGACTTGTGCTGAAAATTGTGTCGAAAGAATACCTTCCTAGTTAAGAGGGAGTGTTGATGTATATGTAACTTCGGAATGTATTTCAATTGTATTTCTTATATATTGTAACCCGATGTTTATTCCGGGGTGTACTTGAGTTATGTCATGCCCCGATGTTCCTATCGAGAAGGTCTATCATGTAAACAAGTCATGTCAAGTTATTGTGGGTAACCCTCCTATTGTCTAAGGGTTAAAGTCCTCACAGTTCTGGGGCACTAGGGTTATTAGACTCTCCTAGTGAGGTTGGCCCTAGTAGGGTTTTTGTCATCTCGGGATTAGTATAAATAGAGAGCTGGACTCTCTATTTATCACACAACTCATACACACTCAACTGTAGCGCATAGTTGAGGAAGGAGAAGACACCAAGGCTAGACAAGAAGAAGGTACTTCTGTCAGGAGATCACTCACTGTTTTGGGTTCTACTCTTGGTGTTGATTCTATCTCTGAGGAAGTTGCGGGGTTTTCACCATTTATGGTTTCCCTGAGGATAAACATTGTGTTCATTGTCTCTTGTGTTTGATTGTTGTGCTTGTTATTGTCTTAGTAAAGATCCTAATATAATGCTAACTTAATGATGAAATTCTAACAGGGAATTCCGTAGTGTATTCCATATGGATGTACAAGAAAAAGTGTAAAAAGCAAGGTTTGTGGTTTGTCTCAGAAATAATAGAATATGGCATGACATACTGTATTGAATAGACACACTTCTTTAGGAGAAGTATATATCAAGCAAAGAACCACTTGTACATAATATTCTTTGTACAATCTCAGAAGGCATCCATAGAAAAACACATGAGCTTGACAGATAACCTAGAAGTGATGTATATATTAACCTTTGTTACAAGGTTGAATATGGAAACCTATAGAAGACAACAAGCTCATAAATGGGTGCAAGAGGAACTTTTCGACAAATTTCAAGATAAAGGGATCTTGTTATATAGTAACCTGAGATGGATACATAGCAGCATAGGATGCTACCTGTCACTCTAGTAAAGAATGCAGATGGAAGATGATACTCCGCTTCAGGAGGAGTGACTACAGAAGATATATGAGTTTGACATGGTACAACATGATGGAAAGCTTCCTGATCGATTAGGATTTTACTAAGAGTAAAGTGGGTTCCAAAAGACTAGGATATGTCAATGACCTGATAGAATGAACTCATGAAAGATGCAATGATGGAAGAATACCATAATGATGTTTGGGATATAGTACTCAAACTACAAATCAAGAGTGTGGTATCTTCCAAATGAATTTGCAAGATAAAATATGTTGTTGATGGAAGTAAGGAAAGATTTGTGGCTAGAGGATTCTCTCGGAGAAAGGGAATTGATTATGAAGAGACACTTGCTCCAGGTGCAAGGTACACTTCCATCAGAACTATCATGGAACCTTCTTCCATGATGAAGTGGGATCTACACCAGATGGATGTAAAGACAATCTTCCTGAATGATATGATTGAGGAAGAGGTTTACATCAAACAACCACAAGGATTTGAATTTGAAAAACAAAGTGACTCACCTATTTAAGTTGAAGAAGGCCTTGTATGGCCTGAAGCAAGCTCCTAGAGCTTGGTATGGAAGGATGGATAGTTTCCTGATGAGCTTGGACTTTACCAAGAGTAAGGACAATCCTAACCTTTACTTCAAGGTTATACGAGATGAACCTGTCATACTATTACTGTATGTGGATGATCTATTTCTGACAGGGAATGAGAAACAGATTGTAGAATAAGCTCGCTAAAGAATTTGAGATGAAATACCCTGGTCTAATGCATTATTTCCTAGGTTTGGAAGTATGGAAGAACTAAGAAGGAATATTTTTCAATCAGGGAAAGTATGTAGTAGAAATCCTAAAAAAGATTTGATATGTTGGAATGTAAAACCATGGCTACACCATGGATTCTAACCTGAATTTGTTAGCTGATGAGTCATCAGAGTTAGTGGATGTGACTCAATATAGACAAATTATTGGGTCGTTGCTGTATCTAACCAATACCAGACCAGACATTTGTTTTGTTGTGAACACCTTGAGTCAATATCTATTTCAACCTAGACGGGTTCACCTGATAGCTGCAAAACATGTGATGAGATATCTGAAAGGGAATATAGACTTTGGTCTATACTATGATGGAAACCATGATTACATATTGTATGGCTATACAGATGCAGATTGGGATGGAAGTGTCTCAGACAGGAAAAGCACATCAGGTGGACACTTTTGTCTGGGGTCTGCTATGATTTCATGGTTTAGCAGGAAATAATCGAGTATTTCTCTTAGCACGGTTGAAGCAGAATACATATCAGCTTGCTCTACTAGTTGTGAATCCATATGGATTCAGAAGGTGATGTCAGGTTTATTGGATACCACAGTGATTCTATGATGATAACCAGCGTTCTATAAAGATGACAAAGAACCCAGTGTTCCATCGAAGCACATAGAAATCCGGTATTTCTACATATGAGATAAGATATAGATGATGATGTTTCAGTATTTCCATACTCAAGATATAGATGATGATTCTTTCAATACACATACTGGAGATATAGATGATGATAGTTCAGTATTCACATACTGGAGATACAGATGATGATAGTTCAATATTCACATACTAAAGATGTAGATGATGATGGTTTAGATGATGATGTTACAAGACGATGATTCAACACTGATGTGTTGGCGAAGCCTTTGTCTTGGGTAAAGTTTGAACACTTTCGAGACAAGCTTGGTGTTGTTCGGAAAGACCTTCCTCGAAAGGGGGAGCAGTGATGTTGCAGTGGGATTGTATCATTCCTAGACACTTGTCATAAAGTGATCCAGTGACTTCAGTCCTCAAGAATGAAGAGGGGTTGTATCATCCCGAGACATTTGTCTAAAATAGATCCAGTGACTTTAGGTCCTTGTGAATGTAGTGGGATTGTATCATACTTGAACTTCTGTTTAGAATGTATTTAGAGGCTTCGGTCCCCGTGAATGTGCTGGGGCTGTTTCATCCTTGAAATTTTGTTCAAAATGGATCCGGTGACTTCGGTACTCGAGAACATGGTAGGATTGTATTATCCTTGAAATTTTGTTCAGAATGGATCTAGTGAATTCGGTACTCAAGAACATGGTAGGATTGTATCATCCTTGAAATTTTGTTTAGAATGGATCTAGTGACTTTGGTACTTGAGAACATGGTAGGATTGTATCATGCTTGGACTTAGTCCTAAAGTGACAGGGAGTGATCATACCGTAACTGTATCTAGTGACTTCGGTTGTAGATAATGTGGTAGGATTGCATCATCCTTGGACTTAACCCTAAAGTGACAAGGAGTGATCATCCCGTAATTGTATACGGTGACTTCGGTTGTCGAGAATGTGGTAGGATTGTATTATCCCTGGACTTAAGTCCAAAAGTGATCCAAATAATTTCGTCTTCATATTGTGGATTGTAGGTTGTTACTGATGATGATGATGTTGCTGATCAAAATATTAGATTGTGATGATGATGTTTCTCATATTGTTGTTGATCGAAAGATCAGAGTGTGATGATGATGTTGCTCATATTGTTGTTGATGATGATGATCCTGTTGATCGAAAGATCAGAGTGTGATGATGATGTTTCTCATAGTGTTTTTGATGATGATGATGATGTTGTTGATCGAAAGATCAAAGTAATATTGATGATGATGTTGATGAAGACCAAAATGTTGACTATGATGTTGTCAAAATGATGTTGCTATTGAAATTGAAGATGAAGACTATATGTCAAAGATGTTGAAAAATCTTCCAATGATCTATAGACGTATCACCCTGATTATGTTGAAGGTTCTCTCTCTCCTTCTCCTACTGCTACTGTTGTTGTTGTTGTTTTTGTTGAAGAATACCCTTCTCGTTAAGGGGGAGTGTTGAATTATTGTAACTTCAAAGAATATTCTAAATGTATTTTATTGGTCCCCGATGTTCCTACTGGGAGAATAATTTGTATTTATTTGAACTCCGATGTTCCTATCGGGAGAATTACTAAAGATTCATGAGGAATTCGCCTCCATTGTAAGTCGGGTCATTAGTACCCTCCAGAATATATTATTATATTAAGTTATCCCAGTTATGTTTACTCGAGCTTACATAACTGAGTTAAGTTTACTAGATCCTACATAACTGGATTAAATGTCAAGTGAACGAAAGAATATAAATAGAGGGAGGCACTCCTCATTTGAGACACACACACTCACTTGTGTACCGCATAAGAGAGAGAGAGTTGTAGTTGGAGAAGGAGCAGGATCAGTTTTTGGGTTTTACCTTTTATCTTTCGGGGCATCTATATGGAGGAAGCTTTTGCTGGGTTTTTCCCATTAGGATTTTCCCAGGATAAATATTTATGTTCCTTTTGTGTGGTTGTGCTTTTCTATCTTTCAATGATATTTTGGATTATGGTTATGCTGTTATGATGCTAAATGTTTTAAGATATGATATAACCATTAAAAATTCAACAAAAAATGGGAAAAAAGTTAAGGAAAAAAGTTGTATTTCTGATTTTTGAGATCTTCCTGTGAAACACAGAAGAAAAAAGGAGGAATGTGGCTGAATAATTCCGTCAAAAGTAATGTTTTTGATTCCTGAGTTCCGAAGGTGGAAGGGCGGAAGGCGGAATGTGGCTGAACAATTCTGTCAAAATTAATGTTTCTGATTCTTGAATTCTGAAGGCGGAAGGTAGAAGGAAGAATGTGGCTGAATAATTCCGTCAATAGTAATGTTTTCCATTCCCGAGTTCTGAAGGTAGAACATGGAAAGGAAAAAGGAGAAAGGCAGAATGTGGTTGAATAATTCCGTCAAAAGTTATGTTTTTGATTCATGAGTTCTGAAGGTAGAAGGTAGAAGGGAGGAAGAAAAAAGGAAGAAAGTGTTGAATGAATCTGTCGTGCATTACATTTTCGGTTCCTAGATTCCACAGCAAAAGGAGGAAAGGATAATGCGGGACGCAGAGTGCGGAAAGGACAGGGTCAGTGTGGAACACGTGTGGAAATGAATTTTCCAGTTAGAGAGTGGATCTGTCAAGGGAGGAACACATGTTAAAGTGGTTTATAAGCCTAAGAATGAATGTTAAAGGATGTTACATTACCCAAGACTGTGTTAAAATAGATATTAAAGATCAGTTTTAAATTATTTTGCATATTAGTCAGGTGTATGGGCACCAAGTTCATGACATCATGGGATATCAGAGTAACGGGTATGGTACATTATGGTATCAGAGAGCAGGTGCAGTCACATTTATCCTCCAAGGAGGGAGGGGGCATGACATTGTGGCATCATAGATAATGGTTACAAAATTGTTCCTAGATGGGCCAAGTGAATAGTTTTTAGAGCTATTGGTTCCACGATAAGTGATTTTTGAATTCTGAGATTGTCTAACAGTGTGTTTATTAACACATTTTTGCAGAGTCATAGTGCAGATTAGAAAAGTGGGTTTTGGCTCAGAAATGAGAACCTACAGCATGAATGATGCACAAGATCCTTATGGGAAAAATGTCAGAGTTGGAAATCCTGAAACAAAGTCTAATGGAAGGAGATATCAAGAGACTCCCCCAAATATTGCAGCCACCATGAGAATCCTAAGGGTGGAGATGCAAAGTTAAAGAGAAGACAACGAAATAATGATTAAAGCAAAGAAAGAGTAGAATCAACTAAATGTAGCCATGCTGCAGAGTTTGACAGACATCCAAAGGTGGATGGAATTTGGGAATCGGGAAGTAAATCCAAAATGAAGTAGGAGCAGTTACAGAAGAAGAAAAATGTATTCTAGTGGATCATCTAATTCTGAAGGATCCATTGGGGGTTCAATATCTTAATCTCACAGGAATAAGAGGAAGAGGCATTACCTTTAATGGTGCAGTAAAGGCTGGTCAAGAAGCTAAAGCTTGGCCTCTTGGGATGAAATATTTCCAAGTCCAAGACCACTTTGGAAATATGAAGGCAAGGGTAGCCATCTTCAATCTGAATGGAAGAGTATCTATATGGTGGGAGCACCTCAAGAAAGTGAGGAAGATCAATGAAAGAAATATTGTGTGGAAGTAGTTCAAGAGGTATTTCAAGAATAAATACCTCTGTGACAGGTACTATGATGATAAAATCAAAGATTTCATGAGCTGAGATTGGGGCAGCTGACCATGGAAGAATATGCAAACAAATTGTTGGAGTTGTTGACGTATGTCAGGTACATCAGGGATGATAAAGTGAAAATCCAACGTTTTCTAAGTGGATTGCCTTAGTATTACAAAGAAATAATTGGGTTTGATGAACCTAGAACTTTGGAAGAGGCTATAAGGAAGGCCAAGTATTTCTACCATTGGAACAAAAGTAGACCTGATATCCATAAGGCATGGATGGACAAGAAGAATGAAAAGTTTGACTAGAGGAAGAAATGTTTCAAACCTTCCCACTTTTTAAATCATCAAATCCAGCCATCACAAGTTGTGACTAAGCTAGCCAGAGTGATGGGAGACAAGCCAAGAGATCCAAAATAGGTTAGAGAACCTATCCAATGCTCGAGATGTGGAGAAAACCATATGCGCGGGAACTCACCACTTGAGAATGGGTATGTAAGGAAAAATCACAACATCCAAGGAGTTGAATTAGTGGGTCAAGTGGCAAGGACCGTCCTTAGAATTTATGAATCACTAAAGGACCATCAGGAAGATCATCAGTCAATTATGGTTGAATTTGAAGGTAATATTGTTGAGAAATTTGTTTCTGTTTTAATTGACCCTAGATCTACTCACAGTTATATCACTCCTAGAGTAAATGAGAATTTTTCTTTTAAGAAGTTAAAGCATAGAAAACCATGGTTAGTTCAGCTAGCTACTGGAACCAAGAGAAAAGTTAGTGAACTCATAGAGAAATGTCTATTTCTCACGGATGGGTTAGTCACTTATGTAGACTTGAATGTTCTATCACTTGGTTCCTATGATATTCTCATTGGAATGGATTGGTTAGAAGTGCACAGAGTTAAGCTTGATGGTTACAATAAGACATTTGAATGCATGGATGAAGAAGGAAATCCAAGGGTTGTTAGATGCATCCTAAAGAAGATTTCTATTAGGAATATTTCAACAATGAAACTGAAGAAGTTCTGTAGGAAAGGTTGTAAATTGTATACAACTCATGTTTTGGAGGCATCAGAGAATGGAACTCCTATGTTGGAGGACTTTCATGTATTGCAGGAATTCAGGGATGTATTTCTTGATGAAATTCCAGGGCTTCCTCCAAACAGGGACATTGATTTTACAATTGAACTTGTGCCAAAAGTAGCACCGGTGTCCAAGAAACCCTAAAGGATGAGCACACCACAATTGCTAGATTTGAAGATGTAGATGCATGATTTGTTGGAAAAGAAGTATATCAGGCCAAGTGTGTCCCCTTAGGGAGCACCAGTTCTGTTTGTGAAGAATAAATATGTTACACTCAGGTTATGTATTGATTATAGGCAGTTAAACAAAGTTACTGTGAAGAATGAATACCCCGTGCCTTGAATTGATGACCTTATTTTATCAAATGAGAGGAGCAAAGGTATTTTCCAAGATTGACTTGAGGTCTGGTTACCATCAGGTAAGAATCAAGGATGAAGATATTCATAAGACATCATTAACAAGGTATGGACATTATGAGTTTGTAGTGGTACCATTTGGTCTCACAAATGCACCAACTACATTTATGTGTCTCATGAATTGTGTCTTCAGCAAGTATCTAGACAAGTTCGTTCTTGTCTTACTTGATGACATTCTTATTTATTCTAACAATGAAGAAGAGCATGAAGAACATTTGAGATCGACATTTCAATTTCTAAGGGGCATAATTTGTGTGCAAAGTTGAGCAAATGTGACTTTTATAAATAAAAAATTCACTATTTGGGTCACATTATCTCAGAGGAAGGAATATCTGTGGACCTTGAAAAGATTGATTCCATTATGAATTGACCATCCCCAAGAAATGTGATAGATGTGAGATAAGTTTTATGGGACTTGTAAGATACTACAGGAGGTTCATTGAAGGATTCTCCAAGGTTGCACATTCAATCACTTCTTTGCAAAAGAAGGGGATAAATTTTGAATGGACACCAATATATGAGGAGAGCTTCTAGCAGTTGAAGAATATTCTTACAAGTGCACCAATTCTGAAGATTACAGATCCAGAAAAATACTTTGTGGTGTGTACTGATGCAAGCAATCAAGCACTTGGAGGAGTTCTTATGCAAGACAACCATGTGGTATGCTATGAGTCCAAAAATTTGAAGGATCTTAAGGAAAACTATGCTACTCATGATCTAGAACTTGCAGCCATAGTACATGCTCTAAAGATGTGGAGGCATTACTTAATAGGCAGAAAATTTGAGCTAAGGACAGACCACTGTGGTCTGAAATATTTGTTTGATCAACTTACTCTAAATGATAGGAAAGCTAGATGGATGGAGATTTTGTGTGAGTTTGATTCTGAAATCAAACACATAAAAGGAAAATAAAATAAAGTGGTTGATGCACTCAGCAGGAAGGTGCATGAAATGCATGTGGCATTTCTTAGTGTTTTCCAATCAGAATTGAGGCAATAGATTGGCAATTCTACTGTTGAAGATGAGATGTATGTGTAGTTCAAGGGCAAGTTTTGGCAGCAAATCCTTGAGAGGAAGTATGAGGGATATAAATTGGAAGGAGATGAACTTATTACCTATAAGAACATTATTTATATTCCAAATGTAGCAAACTTGAGAAGAATTATTATGGATGAAATCCATCAAGCCCCATATTTTAGTCACTCGGGATACCAAAAGACAATTGCTACTACCAGAAAGCAAATTTTTTGGCTAGGAATGAAAAAGAACATTGCTGAGTGTTTTTATACGTGCATGAAATTTCATTAGGTAAAGGTTGAACATCAACACCTAGCAGGTTTGTTGCAGCCTTTTCCAGTCCCAGAATGGAAATGGGAAGTTATTTCGATGGATTTTATTACTAGATTTCCAATGAATTGAGACAACATGATTCCATCATGGTTGTGGTGGACAAGTTGAAAACAACATCACATTTTATACCGATTAAGTCCACATATAAGACTAATTCCATTGGAAAAATATTCATGAAGGATATTTTCAGACTACATGGATTGCCTAAGGAAATAATCTATGACAAGGATCCCAAGTTTAATTCCAAGTTTTGGAAGGGTCGATTTTCATATTTGGGTAACAAGTTGAACTTAACTAACACCTACAATCCTCAAACTAATGGGAAAAAAAAAAGATTGAATCAGGTGCTTGAAGACATGCTTCGCATGCATGTGATGGGAAAACCATCCAAGTGGGAAGATTATTTACACTTGGTAGAATTTTCCTATAACAATGGACAACAAGCATCATTGGGAATGAGTCCATATAAAGCCTTGTATGGGAGAAGGTGTAGGACACGAGTGACTTGGGATAATCCAGTGAACAAGATTTTGCTTGGTCTAGAGTTGCTCAAGGAAATGGAGAAAGAGGTTGAAAAGATTCGGTAAAACCTGAAAACAGCCCAAGATAGACAGAAAAGCTATGCAGATAAGCATAGAGTTCATAGAGAGTTCAATGTTGGGGATCATGTTTATTTTAGAGTGAGGCCAAGGAAGCTTTCCATGAATCTTGGAAGTTGTGCCAAGCTGTCATCTAGATATTGTGGGCCTTCTGAAGTGCTTGAAAGAATAGAGCCAGTTCCATATAGACTTGCATTCCCTGCTATCCCTAGAGCTCATAATGTTTTTCATGTTTCTTTTCTTAAGAAATATGTACATGATCCTAACCATGTGATAAATTGGGATGTGATTCAAGTACAACCCAAGAGATATTTCCAAACTGAACCATTGCGCATCCTCGACAGGAAGGTCACAATGCTCCAAAATTGAGTCGTTGGACAGGTAAAGGTGCAGTGGGAACACTACGGTTCGGATGAGGCTACGTGGGAGCTAGAGGATTCCATGCGATTGTCACATCCAATTTTGTTTAATTTTGTAAAGCATTGAGGATAGTGCTAATGAAGGGGGAGGGGAATGTAACACCCTAGTTTTGACCCCATGGTATTAAAATTGTACATGATGTATTTAATGTCTGTAAATCATGGCAAGGAGCTAAAGGTCAAGGCCCTGCCATTGATTTGGTGTTTTGTGTATAGGTGATCAAGGTTGATACCAATGGTTATAGTGCTAAGTCAGGAATAGTATATTTTGGGATATCATATAGTATACAATTTAATAAAATACCACAACTAGCTATGCACTGCAACGTGAAAGAGATGTGGGCATGATTTCACAAGGAATAGGGAGGGGAGTTAGTCAAACTCCTGAGCCACGGGATGATACCAGATGTCAATGGGAAAACCCATAAAACCTCTGCTACCTTTTTTTCCTCTATCCTTAATCATTCAATTCTTCCAGAAGAGCATTTGAGGCAGTTAATGTCTTGGGAAGAGAAAGGCATGGAAATCAGTTTCGTGGCTTAGATTTCCTGCAGCCTGTAGTCTGGAAAGTTGCGTTCTTGCTTCTGCTCAAAGTAAGAACATGGATGCATGCGAGTCCATATTTCCATTAGTAGAAGGAATGTTTTTTTGTTCCTCAGCGTTCATTGTTGGGGGATTCACGATCATTCATTCATGATTATGCATTACTCACTCTCATGAGTCGTGGAAGAGTTGTTATACAAGTATTTTCCTTTACCGGACCCTGGTTGTGGTGTTATAGTGTTATCCTGAGCTACAGAGTGGTATGAGACCTCATTTCTCTATGTTACAGAGGAAATACTTGTGTTGTTGTGTTTCCCTATTGTTTGTTGTTATGTGCACCTTGGTTTGGATCTGAACTATATGCAAGTCTTAGGAGTGGAATAGATGTTGAATGGGCTTAATAAACCTAGTGCAAAGAAGAAACTCAAAAAAAAGATAAGAGTGGCTGGTGAATCTTCACTGCATGCACTAAAGAGCACTGGAAGGGAAGGCATAGCCTGAGGGACTGTGTATCAGAGAAGGGGATGCTTCCTTGTGATGGGGTGTAGGTAATGTGTATGTCAAGACAGATAGATATTTTGAAGGTGTACCTAGTAATTTAATGAGACACTACCTTATCTATTCTTCTTTTCCACTTCCTTAGCATCTTGTGAAACCAAAACATATATTTAATTGGATGATAGCCTGTGAAACCCTATCAGAAATTGGCTTGGCTTAGCAGCCTGATAAAACCAACTGGCCATGTGTGACCCTTAGCTGGACAACTTGATAAGACAAACTAGTTGGCTAGGATGAATAGCCTATGAAACCCAGCAGTGAGATGGATTGGTTTAGTATCCTGTGAAACCCAACAGTGAGATGGCTTGGTTGAGTATCCTGTGAAACCCATATGTTAGTTGGCTTGATTGGTCCTTAATGTGAATTTTGGCTTGACTGTGTGCAGTATGTGAAACCTAACTATTAGATTACTTGGTTGAATAACCTGTAAAAACTAGCAGTGAGATGGCTTGTATGAGTATCCTTTGAAACCCATCTGCTTGGCTTGTTGTCATGTAGCCTGATAAACCCAACTATGTGTTGGATTAGCTTGACAGTCTTATAAACCCAACTATAGGTTGTCTTGATTGTGCGTGATATGATCTAGCTATGTGTGAGTCTGTTGTTCCCTAGTTCCTTGTGGAAGTCATGCCTAGCTCGGGGGTGGAATTTGTGTTGAGATATTAATGAACACAACTGGCCTATGGTTGGATGGAACGTTGTAGTGACATAGCTAGTTGCAGGACAACTTCCTCTTCAAGATAAGTATTCTCCGTTATTATTATTTATGCAATGTATTTTCTTATGAATGAATTGAATATGATGAATGATTGTTAATGGTTTAAGTAGAGTTTACTGTTGTTAAATGTTCCTACATTTTCATATGTATATGCCTTGTATGTTTCAATGTATTCTACTTATGATCATGGAGCCTAGAATCCTGGTTATAGAGTCAGAAGGCATCTGACTTAAGAATTTCTGCACCCCAGAATCCACTTGCGGAAGACTAAAGGCAGGAGGTGGAAGAGAGAAGTTGAAACAAAGCAAAATGTGGGTTTTCCACACTTCGAGATCTTCCCGCGGAAGGCGGAAGGTGGAAAGCAGGAAAAATAACAAGGAACAAATTTGTTTTTCTACACCTTGAAATCCACCTGCAGAAGGTAGAAGTCAAAGGTGGAAAAGAGCCAGAAATTCTAAGGAAAAAGTGTGTTTTCCACACCCTGGGATCCAGCTATGGAAGGAAGAAGGAGAAAAATGGGAAAAATGTTAAGGCAAAAAGTTCTCTGTCAGATTTCCGAGATACACTCGCAAAATGCCAAAGGAGGAAGGAAGAAGGTGGGATGTGGTTGAATAATTCTATCAAAAACAATGTTTCCAATTCCTGAGTTCTGAAGGAGAAAGGTGGAAGGAAGAATGTGGATGAACAGTTCTGCCAAAAGAAATGTTTCTGATTTCCAATTTCTGAAGGCAGGAGGAGGAAGGCCGAATGTGGCTGAATAATTCTATCAAAAGTAATGTTTCTGATTCCCAAGTTCCGAAGACGGAATGAGGAAAGGTGGAAGGTGGAAGGCAGAATGTGGCTGAATAATTCGGTCAAAAGTTATGTTTCTGGTTCTCGAGTTCTGAAGGCAGAAGGCAGAAGGGCGGAAGGAGGAAGGTGAAAAGTGTTGAATGATACTGTCGCACATTATGTTTCCAGTTCCTGTATTCTACAGCAGAAGGCAAAAAGGATAATGCGGGAAGCAGATTGCGGAAAGGACATGGTCAATGCATAAATAACATTTTCGATTACATAGTGGACCTGTCAAGGGAGGAACAACTATTATAGTGGTTTCTAAGCCTAATAATGAATGTTAAAGGATGTTGCATGACCCGTGACTATGTTAAAAGAGATATTAAAAATAAGTTTTAAATTATTCTGCATATCAGTCAGGTGTATGGACACTGGGTTCATGACATCGTGGGATATCAGAGTAGTGGGTACGCTACATTATGGTATCAAAGAGAAATAGGAGTCTTGTTTTTCCTCCAAGGAAATATGGGACATGAAAACATATCTCCTTTTTATATGACATTCATATGCCAAGGTACAATTTTACTTGTAATAGAACATATTAGTATTACACTCAATATCTCATGAAATCCATATATTAAAATGAAATAGATTGTCAAGGTATCCATGCATATAACCTATACCTCTATCTCATAAATCTCGATCATATTAAAGTATAACTTTTATAGGCACCACTCAAAGTATCCTAACATTCATAGAAAACATCACTAGAATAAAAATGAAATCATGCATTTTCATCATAAGCATCCTATGAATTACTTGGAATACACATGTATACTTTTTAAGTAATTATAATCATTATCCTTTTTTTGAATTCACAAGCAAGGGTATATGCATCTTCCAATGTCACACATTAGTTTTATAGTCACATATCCTATACAATCACATATGAGAATGAAACAAGGAGACTCTTGCCAATTATTCTCCTTTATAACCTCACAATTTCTCTGTCATAGAAACTCTCACAACAGTAGAATGTCCAATTAAACCAATTAAAGTTAATTCATTTGTTTGAAAATAATCTAGATACCTTAGTTTAGCAAGGCTATACTTCTTGTCAAATATTAGTTGTTCCTATGTAACAATCATATAATTCCTAGTTGATACCCATGTAATATAAACAAATGTTAACATCAACATAACTATTCTTCCTTCATAACTAAAATAATATTAAATACATCAATTAGATTTGTATTCACATTGAGTCCTCCTTTCATGGATCTTCTAATAGATTGAAGCAATTTCTTAGCTTATCCATCAGAATTTCATCTTTGGCAATCCTGACGATTGGGTCAATCAAATTCAATTAGTTATATAAAGTCAACAAAATGTATCAACCATCCTCACTTAAATAAAATGATTGTTGAAACTTGAAAGGTATCCACTGTCAAGAATAATAAAAAACGTAGGGAAAGGTAATAAAAAATTTAATTCGAACTACCAAGTCAATAGATTTAGGAGAGTTCCTCAGTTTAGCATATGAAATTTACCTGTATACATTCACAACTAGGATGACTTTACAAGAACCTAATTCATACTAAGGTGAAAAAATAAAAATTTAAGGAAAAAAGTTCTCTGTTGGATTTCCGAGATACGCTCGCAGAATGCCAAAGGAGGAAGGAGGAAAGGAGGAAGGAAGAAGGTGGGATGTGGTTGAATAATTCTATCAAAAAATAATGTTTCCAATTCCCGAGTTCTGAAGGAGACTGGTGGAAGGAAGAATGTGGATGAACAGTTCTACCAAAAGAAATGTTTCTGATTTCCAATTTCTGAAGGCAGGAGGAGGAAGGTCGAATGTGGCTGAATAATTCTGTCAAAAGTAATGTTTCTGATTCCCAAGTTCTGAAGACGGAATGAGGAAAGGTGGAAGGTGGAAGGTAGAATGTGGCTGAATAATTCGGTCAAAAGTTATGTTTCTGGTTCTCGAGTTCTGAAGGCAGAAGGCGGAAGGGCGGAAGGAGGAAGGTGAAAAGTGTTGAATGACACTGTCGCACATTATGTTTCCAGTTCCTGTATTCTGCAGCGGAAGGAAGAAAGGATAATGCGAGAAGCAGATTGCGGAAAGGACATGGTCAATGCATAAATACCATTTTCGATTACATAGTGGATCTGTCAAGGGAGGAACGACTATTATAGTGGTTTCTAAGCGTAATAATGAATGTTAAAGGATGTTACATGACCCGTGACTATGTTAAAAGAGATATTAAAGATAAGTTTTAAATTATTCTGCATATCAGTCAAGTGTATGGACACTAGGTTCATGACATCGTGGGATATCAGAGTAGTGGGTACGCTACATTATGGTATCAGAGAGAAATATGAGTCTTTTTTTTCCTCCAAGTAAATATGGGACATGAAAACATATATCCTTTTTATATGACATTCATATGCCAAGGTACAATTTTACTTGTAATAGAACATATTAGTATTACACTCAATATCTCATGAAATCCATATATTAAAATGAAATAGATTGTCAAGGTATCCATGCATATAACCTATACCTCTATCTCATAAATCTCGATCATATTAAAGTATAACTTTTATAAACACCACTCAAAGTATCCTAACATTCATAGAAAACATCACTAGAATAAAAACGAAATCATGCATTTTCATCATAAGCATCCTATGAATTACTTGGAATACACATGTATACTTTTTAAGTAATTATAATCATTATCCTTTTTTTGAATTCACAAGCAAGGGTATACGCGTCTTCCAATGTCACACATTAGTTTTATAGTCACTTATCCTATACAATCACATACGAGAATGAAACAAGGAGACTCTTGCCAATTATTCTCCTTTATAACCTCACAATTTCTCTGTCATAGAAACTCTCACAACAGTAGAATGTCCAATTAAACCAATTAAAGTTAATTCCTTTGTTTGAAAATAATCTAGATACCTTAGTTTAGCAAGGCTATAATTCTTGTCGAATATTAGTTGTTCCTATGTAACAATCCTATAATTCCTAGTTGATACCCATGTAATAGAAACGAATGTTAACATCAACATAACTATTCTTCCTTCATAACTAAAATAATATTAACCATCCTCACTTAAATAAAATGATTGTTGAAACTTGAAAGGTATCCACTATCAATAATAATAAGAAATGTAGGGAAAGGTAATAAAAATTTTAATTCGAACTACCAAGTCAATAGATTTAGGAGAGTTCCTTGGTTTAGCATATGAAATTTACCTGTATACATTCACAACTAGGATGACTTTACAAGAACCTAATTCATAAAGCCTTAACCCAATAGTCTAAATTTTCAATTGTTTTAACGATTACTTTCGTGTCCTTCAATGAAACTAATTGTAGAGTATGAGGAGATATTTATTGAGTAGTATTTACCCATAAAATATCCTTTAGATATATAATGAAACATATAAAATTCTCATCTATAGAAATTTTTATGCCATTATAATCCTTCAGCAAATGGAACATACTTACTTGCAATTCAAAGATGGCTTGTTAGTTACCTCTTATCGATCCTTGAAAATGAAAATTAATGCTTGTGTCTTATATATGGATTCCCTTTGCTTATTCAACTAACTTACATTCGTTTCCTACGACTAAAGCCCAAATAATCCCGAGTGCTTGTAACCTATGCTCAAATACCATATGTAACATACCCCAGTTCCATAATGGCTTAATAAGGTGGAAAAAATAAAAAATCATGTGGAAACGAAACATTTAATCACACCAATATAATTCAAATCCTTGTTTACGTAACCATAACTATTCTTTTAGGATTAGGAACCTACAAAGTACAATCACATAATGAAAATATCACTATATAATATAATAATGCACCAACATTATATTAGTCGTATCATCAAACAATTACAAGTTAACCTTGCTAATCAGTTATAGCACCATATGTTGTACTTGGTTTCCTTACACACCATTATCAATGGTGGAGGCACAATCTCTTAGTCGGCTGAGGAGAAATAACAAGGTTATATGACTGGATATGATAAAAGAAAACTAATTTACAAAGTATGCATGTATATGAACTGATTTACTTTACACTTGTCTTTCGAGAGTTATCCCAAGGATTTTCTACCATTGGAATGTTGCTTCTGCAACCACCACTTTATATAACTCAATATGCATATTAATACTAGATATAAACCTATAAATCCAAGAGCACAAGTTTCATAAACAAGATAATTAAATGCATAAACAAATCTAACTGTTAAAGATACTTCTCTTAGCTTGGACGACTGAAAGCATGTCTACTACTTTCCTCCCAGCCATAGGCTTCATTCTACGTATGTTGGTCCATGTAAAGCCACCATAGAGCTGGGTGACGAATCCACTAAGGTTCAAGGTTAAGCAGAAACTCTTCAAGATTCATGTTCAGATAGTATTGAAATCAAAGGGATACTTGTTCTCTGAGTATGAGACTTAAAATCCTTAGTTTTCATAACATTCTTTTTAAAACTATTAAACATGAAAAATCCTTCATCATATTTTGTTCATAAACACAAACGAACATGTCCTCTATATTTCTTAAATGGATGCAATCTAACCACAACTTCCAAAGTATAAATTCCATTACTAAAGCAAAAACAAACTATTCTACCAATTATAGCAATCATTTTCCTTGCCCTTATTTAGACCAGATAACATTTTTAAGTTAATATAATGAGATAGGGATCTTCCTTTAACTAGTATATGACCTCTACTCTTGAATTCCTTTCATGATTATTATAATATATGAACTTCTTTCCACTTAAAGAGTATAATTAAAATCAATAAAATAGTCATGCTGACCCCGGGCTATAAGGTAATACATTACAATTATTTTTCATACCTACATAGGAATTTAAACCATAAACCATTTACATCGATTCTTATCGCAGGAAGATTTTGTCAAACGATGAGCTGTATAGAATTCAAAACAAAACATTCCATATCTACAACGCATACATGGTTGATAGAAATGGTATTTCTGTTAAAAGGGAGAAAAATTACACTTAACCAGAGATCGGATCTTTTTACTCTAATATTCATCACATTATAGAAGAACTAAGATCGACAATATATAAGCCATCTCTTATACTCCCACTCATTACCAAAACGTAGGTATACAAAATATTTCTAATCTTTAATAGAACGTGGGCATGAAATGTTTATTCCAACATCTTTTTAAAAATGCAGGCACAACATAAAATCATACATGGAAATGCTTAATCCAAAATTTTAAAGAACTTAGGCATAATGAATATTCCCAATCCAATCATTAAAAAAAAGACATGAAAGATGAATCCAAATATTTGAAGAACAAAGACATCAAGGTTTAACCCAAAACATGGAAGATCGCACAAATACAATTCAAAATAAAATTTGCCAGATCTTAGAAAATCTCACAAGACATAGATTGGGTCTTTTAAATTCAGAAAATCGCAGGAAAACCAAGTTTTTCAAGAAGGAATCCAATAAACGTTATAGATCGCAGAGATAAACCATCAAAACGCAAGCATGAAATTATTCTTCCAGATCTATTTCCAAACGCAGGCATAGAAATATTCTTCCATCACCAAACGCAGGCATAAACAATAAAAAATACTGGTATGGATTCCAGATCCACAATATAGCCCAAAAGAAATTCGCAGGAAGTTATTTAGATCCAAGATATACCACAAAGGAAAAATCGCAGACAATTTTTTTGTTTTTTTTAGATCCAAAACGGAATTCATAAGATCTTATAAGATCTCATAGATCGGGTCCCTTAAAATCAGAAATCACAGGAAGGAATCGGTTATTTTGTCAATCGATGGTATTCTCGTATCTATATCGCAGCCCATGCACATAAATCTATAAAATTTCTTCAGTATCTAAATCGTAGATATCAAGCGCATGCCAATCAATGGTATTCTCTAAATGGCAGACCGTGCATAGATATCAACAAATGTTCCTCAATAATCAAAATCGTCGACATCATTCACATGCTCCAAATATTCAAGGAAAACATAGGCATAAACCATAGTCCAGATATTCCATTTTTTTAAGATAAACACGGCGTAAACAAAGTCTCCAAATCTTTTAGGAGAACATAGGCAAAGAGTATTCATTCCAGGCCTTTACGAAAACACAACAACCAAATTCAAGCATGGGTCTAAAAAAAATGATACCTTCCTCAGGTTTAGAAAAAAAGCGCAGGAAGCCAGGTTCTTCCAGCATGAATAAAAAAATCGTTGTTACAAGGTATATATTCAGATCCGGAAGGTGTGAAAAGATCCAATATACAAAGAAAATACAGGTAGCGAATATCTAATTCCATATTCAGAAAAAAAAAAAGGGAAAATTACACGTAAAGTAAAACGATTCTTACATGAAATTTTTGCTCAACCATTTTCCTTTCCCCGAGTCGTTCCTTCTCCTCTTTAGAAAAAATATTCTCATTCATGGCGCACTTTCCCTCTTAGGAAATCGTGGCTTAAAAGAAGAAATTTTTTTCTCCTCCATCAAACACATGGCAGAAGTAAAGTGTCCACATTTTTTTTTCCAACAAAACAAGTGGTGAATCGGAGTTACACCAACTTTCTTAGCAAGGGAACAAATCCCATGATAAGGAATCCATCGCTTTGGCACCCATGTGTAAACCTTTATTTTATTTTCACCATCGTTAGTATACTAGTTCAGCAAGGGGTAATCTAATATGTAATAAAAACTCTTTTAGATTTTTATCATTAAATTATAAAAATGACAAGAAGTTGGTCTTTGTTGTGGTCCATTATGTATGAAAACTAAGCCACTACATTTTTATTTGTAAAACCAAGGTCATAGCCAACCCATGCAGTAAATCTTGGGCCTATAACTAAAAATCAAAGGTGGGTTTGCATATTTGATATTCATTGTTTAAAAGATTTATATTTAAAGTCTTTCCACTATTATATATATATATTCTATTTATAAGTAATAACCCATATATATATATATATATATATATATATATATATATATATTACCAAGGTTATTTCACTATTTTATATTGAATTCTTTATATATCTAATAATATTTTCTTTTACTTTTAAGAACTTTAACTATTGTGAGGTGGAAGTGACCTCCTCTTGGTGGAGGTTATTTTATTGTCCATAATAATCTTTTACGATTTTTTCTTTGCATACATAACATCAACAAAAAGTTCCAACGACTTACTTTTGGTATGTTTTTGGAATCATGATGACCACGGGAAAGATTTACTTGATCCCAAGGATTCACTCAAATTTTACCCTTTTCCCCAGAGTGGATTCATCCCCCAATCATCGTTTTAGTCGTGTATGTGTTTAGTCTCCTAGCATTATTAGTTTCATGTATAATTTGATGAGGCTAGGGTTAGTACATACAATGATTTTTACTTATGCTTTGATATTTCCAGTTGTGTAGTGAGGCAGTGTTATAGAGTAGCCTTCAATACTTCCTCTAATGCTGATAATCTCTATGGTTCAGACACCCTATCTTGAAAATCAACCAAAAATTTAGGTAAATCAGACAGTCCCTCATAGGTTGGTAACTCAACAATATTTGTTGTGACTCCTCGTAGCAACTAAGTAATTATGCCACACTTTCGAATGGATACCTCATGGATTCGATTCTTCCAATTCTCTAGGGAATCATCCGAATCAGATGATGTAGATCTAGAGCTTCACCATCCCATCTCTCTGTCGACAGTAGGGTGGGAGTAGTCTTTTGAAATATTGTACACATGGTCCCATCCCCCTACAACTTCTTCCTTAACTGGTTCCACATACCTTTCTTCCTATGCTTGGATCCATTGGGGCTATGAATCTGATATCGCGGTCTCAAACATCATCACTCGCTTCTTAAATTTGATCTCCATCAAGTTGTCATTATCCCATCCAATCCCCAGAAGTGTGGAATATGAGCTTCCTTCATCAAGAAAAATTGATAACATCAATCCCCAGAAGTGTGGAATACGAGCTTCATTCATCAACAAAATTGATAACATCAAAGTCCATGTAAGTCCTCATTCCTTCAACTTCCACTGCTAAACACGGTACTCTCCCAATTGGTGTCACTCTATCTTGGTTATCCAATCACATCTGTATAGGGGACTGAACCAGCTGTGTTTTCCCCATATTTTCCCACGTCTGTTTCATCAGAATGTTGACATCTGAGCTAGATCCAAAATAATTGAATCTACCTCGTAATCCCTAATCTGGATATTCATCATCATTTATTTTCCAATTTTCTTCTTATGCAGGGATTTCACAGTAGATTCCCTTCGCCCCATCTCTGGTTGATGTAAATGTCTCGCAATCTCAGTGAGCACATCAGGATCTTTTTCCAGCGAAAGACAACTTTTAAAGAAGTTTTGCAAGATACCATGCTGGCGAGATGGTCTTGCTACCAAAGTCGAATAAAAAATAGGTGGAATTTCATAAACATAAAACTTACTTGGATCTCTTCTTATAGAATCATGTGCTTCAAAGAATGTATCCCTCTAAGCGTCGACATAAAACTACACCTTCTTCTTTCCAGCCAACTAGACTTGTGGAATCGGGCCATCATCTCCTGTCGTCGCACCTCCACGAGTAATGACAGCAACATCAACAGACTAAACTTTGGGTTCTGTTGACATCTTCGCAAATATTTTTCCATGATATTGTTTAGGTGACAGATTCAGTAGTTGGTTCATGTTCTGATTCTCGTTCTGCAGTGGTGGAGCATTCCTTGGTTGCCACTTCGCGATCAGTTGTGTATAGTCTTCAACTATGTGATCTGCAACGATACAATAAGTACAATGTGATTTCAGTTTCAAACAATATCTTTGATAATGCCCCAGTACTCTGTAATTATAACATTGCATAGGTCCGCGACCGCGTCCTCCTCCTCAACCAAAACCTCCACCTCATCCCCCTAAGAATCCTCTATGAAATCCTCCCTGTTGTTGATAATGTGGTTGATTAAAATACTATTGCAGAGGGGTATTTGGTTGTGCTTGCACATATTGTGGTTGAGTATACTGTGCCTAAGTATACTACGACTGTTGCAAAGCATACTACATATGGTTGTACTGCGGTTGTGGCACAAACTATGATTGTGGTACAAAATGCGGCTATGGCTATGGCTACTACGATGGCAGTCTTTCTGCCGACCAATGGTTTTCTCCCTTCATATAATATGCATCCATTGTCCTCTCCTAGAGAAAATCATATGCTTGATAGTCCTTGTCTTCATTCCCAATAGATTGAAAAAATGTGCGACAAAAATTCGTAGGATTCAATACCATCTTCTGCATAAAAAAACAGTATTCGTGTCAATGTCCATGAACTTGACATATGCGACACCATGGCATGCCTCCATGACTTAATGGATTCAGAGCTCCCAACAGTAGATAATTTCGCAAAACTGGGCACTGATCCTTATTATTTCCTTCCATATGACATAGAATACACCATATTTCCTCATGATACTCCCTTCCCTTCTTGATATCTTGCAATTAGATTGTTAGGTTCCCCAGTTGTGATTGAATCTGATTCATGCCAACTCCAGTCTCACTAATAGGTGAAGCTTCCATGCTAGTTTCCTTCTACATTTCCTAGAAGTCAACACTTGCTAAAAATAAGTCATGGAGTGCTTGGGAAACATCCTAGAAACCAATTTTAGCATGTCTTCTTGATTCTAGATTCTCTAAAGCTCATATCTGCTTTTTCTGAAAAGATTTCTTGCTTTATATCTATTTTAAGGAAAAAGGAAAAGCTAGTCTAGGTGTAGTTTCCTTGTTTTTTCCCACATCATCCTCCCTCCTTTTCTCCAAATAAAATCATGTATGAGTTTTCTTTCCATCCCTCTTTATCTTTCCCACTTGACTTATCAAATTCGTGAGCGTCTTCATAGATTTGGAAACTGCTTTATGCACCTATGGGGGATTTGACTAGATTTGGTAAGCCTGCTTTTTGACTATTTCCAATGGCCTCCTTATGCATTCAAACCTCTCATGTAATTATATATTACAGCATCATATTACTTCATAAGGTTGAAAATTTTACACTTACTCAATACAGATTAGTGTTATGCTCCAATTTCAGTCTCCTTTGGTGTTAATTTTGCATGTTTGATTAGCAATTTTGTGAGTGTAATTGTTCTATCTCTTGGGTTGAATTTCCACATGGTATCAGAGCCTTTGTAGATCGATTTCTCTCCTTCCAAATTGTTATTGCAGGTTTGACATCATTGACTAGGAGCACATTCTGCTGACTGGAGGGCACAACTACTGAGCTATGGACCAATCTCGGAGGATCATCTTGACTCCATTCAATTTCTTTGAGTGGAAAGTTGAGATGGAGAAATTGTTGAAAGTGAAAGGTCTCTACAGGGTTACTATGGAAACTGAGGCAGATCCCAATGCAGCTGCAGAGAAAATTAAATGGCACAACAGGAGGGATGAGGCCTATGGTCTTTTGTGTCTGACCATTTCAAGAGACCTCCTCTTCCATCTTGATGGATTAACATCACCTAATGAAGTGTGGGAGAAGCTTGAAATATTTTTGGAAAGACAGATGAGATGAGAGGACATCAAATCGAGAATGAGCTGATATCCTTGAGTCCCAATAGCTTCGAATCATTGCAACTCTACTTTTCCAAGTTTAAAGCCCTTGTTTTGCAACTAAAACGGTGTGGGATCGAAAAGAAGGAAGAACATCTAGTCTTGGCCATACTCTCTAAGATTGGTCCTGACTATTCATTGTTTGTTTCGACCTTCCATGCAACCAAGTTAACAGCTCGAGCCTGGAATATGCCTAAGCTTACAGAGTTCATGGAATCCCTCACACAGGAGCAAGATAGGTTGGTGATGATGGGCACCATCAAACCTTCCAAATACAAAGATTTGGTTGCTAGAGATTCAAGGGTGGATTCAAAAAGCAAGAAAAAAGCTAAAAATTCACCTAAGAAAAAGAGAGAGAATTCTAAGTCTCAAGAGGAGCCCCGAGGTTCTAAGAAGAATTCCCAGAAGAAGAAGAATAAAGAATAAATGAGCAAGTGCGCATACTACAGTAAGGGATATCATCCTCAGAGCTCTTGTATGAAGAAGAAAATTGACATGTTTATCCAACTCCTAGAGAATAATAACATATCTCTTCCTGATTTCTCAAAGAAAAAGGAAGGAGGATCAAATTCTGAAGATAGAGAGAGAGTACATGCCTTAGTTGTTGGCACATCAAGCTCACCTAGCTTCATCATAGATTCTGGAGCTTCTAGACATATGGTTTCGACAAAAGAGACATTCTCCTCTCTTGACATGTCAAAAGGTCCACCAATAGTTTTGGGAGATGACTCTCTCACTAACATTTTGGGGAAGGGTAGGATTGATCTTGACCATGGTAGTTTCAATAATGTGTTGTATGTTCCAGGTCTTTCCTCTAATCTCTTGTCAATGTATCAGATGACTCATACTGGGTCTCCAAAGAAGGTCATATTCTGCATTGATGATGTTGAAATCACTAATATTTTCAATGGTAAAGTCATAGAAAAAGGTGTTGCTGATCACACTTCGAAGGTATACAAGTTTTCCCATTTTCTACCCTACTCAAACCCCTCTGCTCTTCTGATTCATGCTAATGAAGCAAGCAAGATTTGAAATGAAATATTTGGCCATATTAACTACAAGTATCTTTTTAATTTGAGTGAAAACAATATGGTCATAAGGTTACCAAAGATCAAGTTTTCTAAGGGAGTCTGTCAAGGTTGTATCCTAGGAAAACACCCACAACACAAGTATGAGAAAGGTAGTCATGAGAGAACCTCTACACCTCTTGAGGTGAACCACAGTGACATTGCGGGTCCATTCCCTCACATGTCCATAAGTCAATCCAAACATGCACTGACCTTCATATATGACTTTTCCAGGTATTGTTGGGTTCACTTCCTAAAGCATAAGTCTGAAGTTTTTGACCTCCTTAAAGTATTTAGAGCCTTAGTTGAAAACCAGTGTGGGAGGAAACTCAAGATCCTCAGATCTGACAATGGTGGTGAGTATGTCAATTCTAAGTTCATTCAGTATTGCAAATATGCAGGTGTTCATATGCAATATTCGATCCCTTACACACCACAACAAAATGGTGTTGCTGAGAGAAAGAACAAATCATTGAAGGAGATAACAACCTGCATGATGGAGGCTAAGACTTTGCCACCAAATTTTTGGGCCGAAGCTATAAACTGTGCATACTACATCTAGAATAGGGTACCTCATAAGCATCTTGATGGTATGACTCCTTTCGAATCTTGGAGTGGGCACAAGCCAGATGTGACCCATTTTAGGATTTTTGACTCAAATGCTTGGGCTAGAATTCCAACTAAAAAGAGGAAGGCTTTGCAACCCCAAAGCCATTAGTGCCTATTTGTTGGGTATTCTGAAGATTCAAAAGGGTACAAGATGATCAACTTAAGCACTAACAAATATTTCATTGAAAGAAGTGTTCAGTTCCAAGAAGAGCCTTTAGCAGTAGTTGAAGTTGGAGAGTCCTCTTCACCACTAGAACCATTGATTGTAAGTGAAGAGACTAATGAGTTTTCTGATTCTGATATGTATGATAATGATGATTTGATTGTATATCCTAACATTCCTAAAAGGACAAAATGGGAAGCAAATACCATTCATGCAGCTGGGGAACTAGCTGGAAATCCTAATGACACTAGGAGGACTAGATCTCAATTTGAGAGTGCCCTTTGTGTGAAAGATTCTCTATTTCCTGAGAAGTGCTATCTTATGGTTGAATTAGATCCACAAAGACATGAAGATGCAACACATGATCCAAGATTTCAAATAGCCATGAAAGAAGAATTCAACTCGCTCCAAAAGAACAACACTTGGGAACTGGTTGATCTTCCCCCAGGGAGGAAGCTAGTTCAATGTAAGTGGGTTTTCAAGACTAAGTTTGCTGCTGATGGTTCACCTTCAAAATATAAGGAAAAATTAGTATCCAAAGGATACTCACAAGTACATGGTATTAACTACAATGAAACCTTTTCACCAGTGGCAAAAGATGGACTCCATAAGGCTAGCTCTAGCCACTGCAGCTTTGAAGCAGTGGAAAGTGCATCACATGGATGTGAAGTGTGATTTAATAAATGGAGATATCACTGAGGATATTTACATGCAGCAACCTGAAGGGTTTGTTTCCAATCTATCTTTAGTGTGTAGGTTAAAGAAATCATTGTATGGGCTCAAGCAAGCACCTAGGGCTTGGTATGCCAAGATTGATAGCTTTTTGTTGTAACTGAGCTTTGTTCGATGCAAGTATGATCCTAATGTCTATTTGAAGCTGATTCATGGTTCTTTGATGATTATTTTCTTGTATGTGGATGACCTACTGATTACAGGAAGTTCAAAGAAAGAGATTACCTCCTTGAAGGATGCAATGGACCATGCATTTTCTATGACAGATTTGGGATTGTTGAGCCAATTCTTGGGTCTTGAAATTGCTCAATCATAACATGGAATCAAAGTACATCAGTCCAAGTATGCTTCATATTTTCTCATCAAGTTCAACATGAAAGATTGCAAGCCAAGCAAGACTCCCTTCCTTTCAGGCGTTAAGCTTGAAGAAGCAGGTTCTTCTCCTATGGTTAATAATACACTGTATAGGAAGTTGATTAGGTGTTTGCTTTATTTTACACACACTCGACTTGATATATCTTATGCAGTTAGTGTGGCTTCAAGATACATGGATCAGCCTTGTGAGATCCACTAGAGAGAAGCCAAAATGATCCTAAACTTTGTTCAAGGAACAAGAACCCATGGGATCTTCTACAAAGCAAAATCTGATCCTGATTTGATTGGATTTACTGACAGTGATTGGGCAGGTGAAAACACAGATCGAAAGTCTACATCAGGATATGTGTTCATGCTTGCAAAAGGACCAATTAGTTGGTCAAGCAAGAAGCGGAGTGCCATAGCACTCAGATCTACAGAAGCAGAGTATAGAGGAGTTGTAAATGCAACAACTTAATGTTTGTGGTTGCAGGGGATACTTGGAGAATGTGACTTTGAATCAGACTTTTCAACTATTATCTACTGTGATAATCAGAGCACAATTCGAATCTGGAATGATCTAGTCCAAAAACAATGAACCAAGCACACTGATATCCATATGCATTACATCAAACATATTGTGCATGATGGTACCATTGTTCTACTGTTCTGTGCATCTTCTGGAACAAATAGCAGGCATCTTCACCAAATTGTTTTGTGAGAAGACCTTCATCAATCTCAAATCATTGTTGGGGATCGATGATCATGCTGTGAAACATGATTGATGACAATATTTCCAAATTTTGTTTTTCCCGTCCATTTTTAAGGGAGGATTTTCCCATTGGGTTTTTGCCTCTTTTCTTGGTTGTATGGACAAGCAGTATTTAAAGGGTGACTAAGCCTTGTTTCTAGGCCCTATAGTTTTTTGATATTTACTCATAAATTCAGGCTTAAGGGGGGGTGTTAGAATAATCAACCCATAGTTATCTACATTAGACATTAATTTAATTATTTTTGTCTTATTACCTAGATTCCTAGATTCCATTCTATGCTAGTTTCCTTTTACATGTCCTAAAAGTCAACACTTGCTAAAACTGATTCATGGAGCGCTTGGAAAACATCCTAGAAACCAATTTTAGCATGTCTTCTTTATTCCAGATTCTCTAAAGTGCATATCTGCTTTTTCTGAAAAGTTGTCTTGCTTTATAGCTGTTTGAAGGAAAAAGGAAAAGCTAGTCTAGGTGTAGTTGCCTTATTTTTTCCCACATCATCCTCCCTCCTTTTATCCAAATAAAATCATGTATGAGTTTTCTTTCCATCCCTATTTAGATTTCCCACTTGACATAGCAAATTCGTGATCATCTTCATAGATTTGGAAACTGCTTTGTGCACCTATGGGGAATTTGACTAGATTTGGTAAGCCTGTTTTTTGACTATTTCCAATGGAATCCTTATGCATTCAAACCTCTCATGTAATTATATGTTACAGTAGCCTATTACTTCATAAGGTTGGAAATTGTACACTTACTCAATACAGATTAGTGTTATTCTCCAATTTCAGTCTCCTAGGGTGTTAATTTTGCATTTTTGATTAGCAATTTTGTGAGTGTAATTGTTCTATTAGCATCAAGGGAATCCTGATGTGCATTACTAATTCAGCAATGAAGCACTCCTTGTGTTGTACATCACTCATCCCAAAATTGACTTTCTCCATCAGTGTCTTGAACCACTGATCAAAATCCTAGACGAATTCATTTGGATATTACTTGATCTCCTTTAGCTCTGTGATATATTGCGCCTTAGAATTAGGTCTTCTAAATTCTTCGATCAATCCAGTTTTGATCTATGCTAGAGTCTTTGCGGGAGTCCCTGTGGGAACTTGCACAAACTTCATGTACCAATCCAGTGTGCGACCTTGAAAATTTGTCTGTATCTAACGTTTCTTAACATCATCATCCTGATCCTACTTTACAGTCCAAATTGCTTCACAAAGAAACTAGTATTGTTCAGGTTCCTCAATCCCGTTCCCATGAAATAGAGGTAAATTTACATCATCTCCCTCCATCCTGGGACTTCTTCCTATGTTTGTTGATTCGCTACTATTAGAGTGTTAATGACACGTCGAACAGTTTGGTGTTGAGCTAGTATTTCCTCCTAATTGTGGTGCAGTGCACGGAGGTGTGGATACGTTGTTACTTGGGGTTGGTCTTTCCTCGGGATCGAACATAGCCTGGTTGTCTCCTTCATCACTGTGGGTTCACTTCATCCCGTGTGATCTTTTCTCGTAGCCTCGTGTTTCGGTCGCAGCAGGTCTCTCCTCAGTTCTTTGCCTCTTCTCTTACCGAAACCTTGGTCCACTTCATAGAATACCACGTCCTTCCTCAACTTCCCTCATAGTCTCGCCCTAAATCCCACCCATCTAACTCGTATCATTCCATACAACCCTTATCTCTGTGGTACCCGAAGCCTCTACACACCAAGTCTCTACTCATCGAAGTTCATATTCAATATTCCTTTTTCACAGATGAGCATTTTAATCGACAATTGCAAAGATAACAAAAACCTACCTCTTGGTCCTTTGAAGAACTTCATTTTTACGTCATTGTAATACTTAACTGTTTCGACTGCGAACTGATGAAGCCTCAGTTGTGTGTGTGGCTAAAAATGGTGTCTAAGCCTTACAACACAGGGATAACACCCATCCAAAGGCTTCAAGCAATCCCACACAAGTATTGCTTTATCCTCGAGCTATTTAAAGTAGTGATCTCCCACAGATATTTCAATAGCCTTCGCTGGCTTTTGTGAGTTTGATACACAGAGGATCTGTTTTCCATATTGGAAAACAAGATGGGTGATAGAAAGAAAAGGAAAATCAAATCTAACTATGAAAGTAAACCTGATTTAAATCTAAGTTACTTAAAGTGAAAGTTGAATTGATCTGGAGGTGAACCGAAGGTGTGAATAGACAAATGTTTTCATCTAATCAACAAAAATGTAAATTAGATCAAGCACTTATCACCTAACTCACAGTCAATTAATAAAAATCAATTAACAGTAACTTAATATTATGTCATTCAAAGTTAACCTACACGTACACATGTTAGTTGAAAAACCAACATTTCTTGCTGCAAAGTTTCATTGTTCAATCACTTGCAGAAATAGATAAAGACAGTTAAAACAAGAAATTTCTTAAAGCTTTATCAATGTATTAATCAATAACAAAGAGAAATTTAAGGCTATAAATAAATACATTTATCAATTGCAAGTTAACCACAGCATCATCTGGCCATTCGAAACAAGAAAAAATGAGATTTGTCAAAGAAATTTAATCAGATCAATGACAAGAGATGGGAAATAACAATACTGTGTTAATTCAAAGTTTAGCTAGAAATTGCATAAACCTCATGAAAAACAGAGGTGTTTTTCAGTCTTGTGCCAATCTTTCCTTCTAGAAAAGTACCCCGGCAGCAGCTTATCCTATTCTCCAAAAAGATTTGTAACAATGGTTTGATACATCAATGTCTAAGCTTCTTTTCAGCTTCAGTAAAAATACAGAGCTTTTATGAATGCACAGATTTATTGTCTAAGAATTGCAGAGAAAGAGAAAGAAAAATCATTTCCCCGATTTGGAGACGCCCCCCAGCAGAGAAAAACGACAGAGTTTTCAAAAGCTAGGATACTTCCCAACTCCCTCCATTCCTTTAGCTGCCTGTTATGGCTTAAATAGGAAAATAAAAACCAACTGAAACTGAAAATCCCCATCACTCTTGTGGCAGGCTGCAACTTATTTCGCTCTCACTTCGTTGTCGAAATTGCCTGCTGAACCATCATAGGAATCCAGCGATCTGTTATTTATTATCTCCTTGCAAGCAGTAATAGCATCCTAACTTTCTTCAACGATCACAAGCATTATGTCCTCTAGTGCTTTAAATATAGATATGTCCGTATCTACAAGTCAATCCCTATCTTGATCATATAGTGGACAACCTTCTCCAATATCGTTAGAGAAAAACCTGCACATAAAAGTTAAAAGGATTAATGTTCTGTGAAAAATTATTCATTAAAAGAAGATGAAGATGAATTAACAAATACAACAAATAAAAAGAAGGTTTATCTACATAGGAAAATAATCTTCCCTTTCACTTCACGGATTGACCATCTATCTTCTATCTCGAAGTAATCATCATCATATTGCTGTAATGAATCGGTGATACTAAATCTACTTGCCAAGATTTTATTGTGCCTCAGCTCAAGTAACCGCATAGTTTATTTTTACCCTTCAAAGCTCTGGTAGAAGGACGCTGTTTTTTACAAGAATATAGGTGATATTGGCGTGGCAATTATTTGCTTATGGAAGAATCTCTGGTGTGATTGCAACACTCAGCAATATCGATTTCGGAGATATCATGGCAGGCTTTACTAATTTTTTTGAAAACTAATCGCTATCTGTTGGCCTCTGTTGCGAATTCATTGGATTCAAACCGTTTCTTAGATGAACCAATATTCTTCTAACTGTTATAGCAAAATTCCTGTTAAGACGATTTAGAAGTTTTCTCATTAAATGCAAACTGGTGGTTTTTTTCTAACTTTGTCAAAGATAAATGTAATATAAACCATAAACCCGCGTGAGTTTGAATTATTTCATTGTGAATCAAACATAGAAATTCATAACCATATTGATACCCATGGATTCGTGGCAATTGATTACTTAACAACTGTATGAAGGAAACTATACGGTAAGATGAATTGATTAACTACAATCTCTCGCTTATTTCCTCCAGATTCTGCTATTTTATTGGCGCTAATTCAAGCATCTTTTAACTGTGTTGCAGGTTTGGGAGATTCACGCATCCTTAATCGCGGCCGGCCGTGATTTCAGAAAGAATACAAATAGAGATCTTGATTTCAGCCGTGATTAATGCATCTTTTAGCAATTTTAGAATAGTCTAGCATAACAACCTCTCCAGCTTCTGCGAAAAACTTGCTTTACGTGAAAGAATACAAATAGAGATCGATTTTATCCTTTTTCATGGAAGATGTGAGCTTTTAAGAATATACAAGTAATCATTCGGATGGTAGATGGTTGTAACTGTTCATTTCTCACAAGTCAATCTACCTAAAAGAAATATTTATAATATGCCTTTTTGCAATTAAATTTGACACGGAGATATGTAAAACAAAACCCATATATCGTAAATGTGGAAGGAGTTATTTATTTTACATACACCATACTTTATCAATTTCATTTCATGATTTAAAACATTCTAAACATGAGGTTATAAATGCCAACTTTTAAGATCAATAACCTATTTTCAAGAAAGATATAATGGTATAGGTTAGTCTTTAAAACAGATGACATTTAAGAGCCAAAATGTTTACGTTCATCTTAAAAGAATATATGTACATAAAATCATATGGATAAACTTTATAGAATGCATATTATTAATTTCATAATATCGTAACAATATTTATGTGTTTAATATTTTATCCAATGAATAATTATTTTCTTTTAAATGAATGTATGTAATAGTCTTAACAACCATGAAAGAAAAGTGTTTTTGAATAGGTCTTATAAAAGACATTTTATATTATTTTTGAAGCAAATATAGAGATTAAAATATCTTTCAATATACTTTGAATTATATTTTCATTTGAAAGACCATAAACTTGTTTCAAGCTCTTAAAATGTGTTCTTCAAAGTTAAATAAAATCAATCTCTTAAAATGTGTTCTTCAAAGTTAAATAAAATCAATCTCGGATTGAACCATTATGAAGTTTGCTTGAATTATAAAATTGTATAGCAAAGGTAGAATTAAGACTTTGCAAAATTTGAGAGATCACCCAATATTAAAATTAAAATCTTGTGAAGATCAAAATGCACGAATCAAACGTTTTAATAGTTTGTCCCAATCATCGGATCAAGAAGAATCCACAACATAGATTTAAATTTGCAAGTTCTGTCTTCCCGCAATCCGCAATTGTAGGACATGGGATCACAACGCGAGGTTTAATTTTTATTCACCATCCTGGAACCCACATTTTGCAAATGAGGGATGCGGGATGCAGGATCTCAAAATATCAAAATTTTATTCAACCCTTTCCGCAATCTATATTCCGCAAGTCGCAGGTTGCGGGTTGCATATACATGCAACAAAAGCATTATAATAAATGACTTCCAGCACCCTGTGTTCCGCAAGTTGCGGGATGATCAAACCACATGCATCGAAACCTTTCCGCATCCTGCATTCCACACTTTGTGGGGTGCGGGTTGCAGGATGAGAAAAGCCAAAAAATTTTAAACTTTGAAACCCCGCATCCCGCAGGATGCGGGTTGCGGAATGAAACAATTTCAAAAATATAGTCTTCCGCGACTTGTCAAAACACACAATCCACGTATAAATTTGATAAAATTGACTAGTTAGAGAACAAAGAAACCACGACAAATATGATAGGGGCCTCAAAATGATTTAAGGAATTTAGAAAAATTACTTTGCATGTAAAATTGGGGTTCCCATGTTTTATTCAAAGAAAGGGATCTGTTGTGCCTACAACAAATGGCTACATGCTGGGACGAAGTAGTTATCTCTACCTTGAAAAGATAACATTTGTATGTGTATAAAGGGGTGAAAGATGAGGCTTTTACCAAGAAGAAAACTTCCCCTAAAACATGTGTATCACATTAACAAGTCATCATTTTAAAGATTTACCCAGCTGCAATTGATATTTTAAAAAAAAAATCATTTCTAACTATCACTGAAAATGTAAAGACAAGCATTGATAGATTAGATTTCCAACAAAATATGCTCTTCATTGAAACACGCTCTAAATGAACAATTCATGATGACTAGAAGAAGTTATCTTAATGTTTTACCTCTAATACCACAGGCATGGCCCTTCTTCCAGCAGGCGTCTATAGCCTCGATGGGGTTACCTTTAACCCAATAAGTTCCTTGCATCCCATCCATCAGTTAAATATGTGAAGATTATCAATCCTTGTTAAAGATTTGCATTCCTAGAAATAAGTTGGAAACAACTTCCCCGATTTGGTGATAGTGTCATTCACATAGACCTACAAATAATGAGCGGGATAGCTTGTGATGAGACCCCCCATCTTGCAACCGTTTTAGTGGCTACAAGCCAGTACCCTGGATTGATGACCAGATATTAATAAAGTCATTCTATAAGAAGGTATGATCATGAACATGTCAGCTTGTAATAGTACCTCATGTTTCCCAACTTACTCCTAGAGATGTTAAAGAAAAGGATTGGACCACGTTTAATGTTAATCCCATAAGAGATTACTTAATGGATGGGGAAGCCACTATACTCCTTAAGAGAGTGGGATGGCATTAAGAGGTTTGAGATGATAATTGAATGCAAGCCCCACTCATTTGCTCGTAAAGAAGGATCCTAGTAGAACGTAATTGCATAATCTAATTTAAAAGAATAGATTTGTGTATTGATTTGTGATAATTAGAAAGATGATCAATGTAGCTAAGTTTTTATATATAAAGGTAAAACTTGAAAAGTGTTCCACCACGGGAAAAATGATAATCTCTTCTTGAAAATCACCTTCAAAAAACTCCTCATACAAGACTTCAAAATATGTAGGCTTGGAATGACTAACTTGCCCTAGAGTATCATTAACTAAATATCAACAATCCCCTATAAAAGGATTTGATAAATAAAGCATGATTCAAAACAAGGAATTGTAGAAAAATTGGAATCAATTTTTCGATAATTAAGATTTCATCCTTTTGCTCCAATGCAAATGATTATCAAACTAAGAAATCCAATCCTAATCAATCAATTCAAAATTGAAACGAAAAAGTAATCTAATCAAAATTAAATTAAAGCAATGATAAAAGAACTATACTATTCTACACCTATTCCTACACTACTCTAAAAGGTGAACAAAATCTAGGTAAAATCAAATTTCCAATGCAACCAGTTATGTAACTTGAAACCCGCAAAAGAAAACAAGTTATGTATTAGTATTGGAAGTCGCAACACTTCAAATGGAAACATAGGACAAATCAAATCAACTTTCTTATGTACAAAGAATGAAGGATTGCGTGGAAACCTTTTGACAAATGATTCTTCCAACCAATAAAAAATCGGATCATAAAAATCATGTTGGAAGTGGCATGATGTTTGTAATGCATTCATGGGGAAAAATGATATCTCATGAGGATCATAACTAAAATGAATCTTATGAGGAATATGATTAAAAAATTGAGAAAGAGATTCCATGGAAAATGAATTCTTTAAAACAATATCATCATTAATAAATTGAGGAGGAACAAAATGGCAATTTGGTATTACCTTAAAACTACTTACTTTATTTTGTCCTTTAATTTGAATCTTAGAATTAATGACATCAGATCCAGATATGGTTATCATGTTGCAATAAGATGGACCAATATCTAACACAAAATGAGAAAATATTGTATCCCTTTCCATATTACAGACTGAATCATAATCCTTAATGACATGAGATGAAGTAGATGAAGATGCATTTATTACATGAGTAATGATACTAAGAATAGTATTGTCCTCTTCATGGTGATTTAGAGATAAACCTGATTGAATCGAACTATGTCCCTCATTCTTAAAAGATTTACTTTGCATCCTATCAAAATATGACCAAAACGTAGTATCAGTTTGAAAATTATTAACATACAAATGTAATATTTGATCAGGAAAAATATCTCGATACAAAGAGAAATAGGTTTCAGAATGTAGAAAATTCAATGCTTCTCTATTGAAAAAATAGTTTTCATTAATTGTTTCAAGAGAAACATAATTAGTAAAAATATGATCTAATAATGAATTTTGAATGAGGGGACCTAATTGATCATGAGAAGAAGATAATGTAATATCAATAATAGAATCATCATTAGCACATTCAATTGCTAGATATGGAATCTTTAATTCTTCTTCCACTGTATCTTCTATAACAAGAGTTTCAATATAAAAGTTGAATTGCAATCCTTATTCTTTTGTTCATGAAACTGTGTATCACAAAATCCTAATTCTTGTGCATGCACAACAATTTCATTATCTTGAGTGGAATTAACAAGATTAGATTCTAAATAAATATTGACTGATGAACTGAAATTATTATCAATATGCATGTCATTAATTTCAGATTTATTATTCTTTTCCAAATCAAGTGCGTCAAAAAGAGAATTAAGATGGGAAAACCAATAAATTATGTCATTTTCAGAAAGTTGGTATCTCTCATGAAATCTGCAACATATTATTATCAATCTCGAAAAGAAATCATCAAAAGATTCATCTTTATATCTACGAAGATTTTCTAATTCAAAACCAAGTTTTTTGTAACTATAATTCTTGTGAGAACTAAGAAGTAATTGTCTGAATTGTTTTCATGAATGAATAGATTTAGTTGGTAGAAATCCATACCAACTTTGAATTCCTCCTTCGAATTCCGCATCTCTCATTCTCATCATATGCGTTTATAAAATCACAAAAATCATTAAATTCAAAAAGTTGTTGACAAGCAGAGATCTTACCTTCTTCGTTGAAGCTCAATCGTTACAAGAAATTAATTGTTCCTCTAGGAATACTTCCAGCAGACCTAGGAAAACTGAAAGCATGATCTAAAACAGTGATATGACCCATTTTCAAAAATAAATGAAGTTAAATAAAAACAACTTAAAGGGCTTACTTTCCGGTCGTCCCTCCTTCTAGCGCCATTTGTTGAAGCCTCAGTTGTGTATGTGGTTGAAAATAGTGTCTAAGGCTTACAACACAGGGAGAAGACCCAGCCAAAGGCTTCAAGCAATCCTGCGTAAGTATTACTTTATCTTCGAGCTGTTTAAAGTAGTGATCTCCCACGGATATTTCAATAGCCTTTGCTGGCTTTTCTCATTTTGATCCACAGAGGATTTGTTTACCAGATTGGAAAACAAGATGGATGATAGAAAGAAAAGGAAAATCAAATCTAACTATGAAAGTAAACCAGATCTAAATCTAAGTTACTTAAAGTGAAAGTTGAATTGATCTGCAGGTGAACCAGAGGTGAACAGACAAGTATTTTCATCTAATCAACAGAAATGTAAATCATATCAAGCACTTATCACCTAACTCATAGTCAATTAATAAAAATCAATTAACAGTAGCTTAAGATTATGTCATTCGAAGTTAACCTGCACATACACATGTTAGTTGAAAAACCAACATTTCTTGCTGCAAAGTTTCACTGTTCAATCACTTGAAGAAATAGATAAACACAGTTAAAAGAAGAAATTCATTAAACATTTATCAATGCATTAATCAATAACAAAGATAAATTTAAGTTATAAATAAATACATTTATCAATTGCAAGTAAACCATAGCATCATCTGGCCATTCGAAACAAGAAAAATTGAGATATGTCAAAGAAATTCAATTACATCAACGACAAAAGATGTGAAATAACAATACCAGGTATTAATTCAAAGTTTATCAAGAAATTACATAAGGCTCATTAAAAACAAAGGTGTTTTTCAGTCTCTTGTACCAATCTTCCCTTCTCCAAAAGTCCCCAGGCAGCAGTGTCTCGTATTCTCAAAAAGATTTGTAACAATGGTTTGATACAACCAGCTTCAGTAAAAATACAGATATTTTCTGATTGCACATAGTTACTGTCTAAGAATTGCAGAGAAAAAGAAAGAAAAATCGTTTCCCTGATCTGGAGACGCCCCCCCTAGCTAGGAAAAACAACAGAGTTTTCAAAAGCCAGGATTCTTCCCAACTCCCTCTATTCCTTTAGTCGTTTCCTGCTATGGCTTAAATAGGAAAAATAAAACCAACCGAAACTAAAAATCCCCCTCACTCTTATTTTGCTCTCAGTTTGTTGCCAAAATTGCCCGCTGAACCATCACAGGAATCGACCGATCTGTTATTTATTATCTCCATGCAAGCAGTAACATCATCCTGACTTTCTTCAACGATCGCAAGAATTATGTCCTCTGGTGCTTTAAATATAGATATTTCCGAATCTACAAGTCAATTCCAATCTTGATCATATAGTGGACAACCTTCTCCAAAATCGTTGGAGCAAAACCTGCACATAAAACTTAAATCGATTAATGTTCTGTGAAAAATTATTCATTAAAAGAAGATGAAGATGAATTAACAAATACAACAAATAAACAGAAGGTTTATCTGCATAGGAAAATAATATTCCCTTTCACTTCACGGATTGACCATCTATCTTCTCTCTCGAAGTAATCATCATCTTATTGCTGTAATGAATCTGTGATAATAAATCTACTTGCGAAGATTTTACTGTGCCTCAGCTCGAGTAACCGCATAGTTTATTTTTACCCTTCAAAGCTCTGGTAGAAACACGCTGTTTTTTACAAGAATGCAGGCGATATTGGCGTGGCATTTATTTGCTTAGGCGAGAATCTCTGGTGTGATTGCAACACTCAGCAATATCGATTTTAGAGATATCATGGAAGGATTTACTGAATTTTTTGAAAACTAATCGCTATCTGTTGGGCTCTGTTGTGAATTCATTGGATTCAAACTATTTCTTACATGGCCCAATATTCTGCTAACTGTTATAGCAAAATTCCTGCTAAGACGATTTAGAAGTTTTCTCATTAAATGCAAACCGGTGGTTTTTTTCTAACTTTGTCAAAGATAAATGTAATATAAACCAGAAACTGGCGTGAGTTTGAATTATTTCATTGTGCATCAAACATAGAAATTCATAACCATTTGATACCCATTGATTCGTGGCAATTGATTACTTAAGAGCTGTAGAAAGGAAACTATGTGGTAAGATGAATTGATTAACTACAATCTCTCGCTTATTTCCTCCAGATTCTGCTATTATATTGGCACTAATTCGAGCATCTTTTAACTGTGTTGCAGGTTTGGGAGATTCACACATCCTTAATCGCAGCCATGATTTCAGAAAGAATAAAAATAGAGATCTTGATTTCAGTCGTGATTAATGCATCTTTTAGCAATTTTAGAATATTTGAGCATAACAACCTCTCCAGCTTCTGCGAAACACTTGCTTTACGTGAAAGAATAAAAATAGAGATCGATTTTATCCTTTTTCATGGAAGATGTGAGCTTTTAAGAATATCCAACAAATCATTCGCATGGGTGTAATGGTTCATTTCTCACAAGTCAATCTACCTAAAAGAAAATATTTATAATATTCCTTTTTGCAATTAAATTTGACACGGAGATATGTAAAACAAAACCCATATATCGTAAATGTGGGAGGAGTTATTTATTTTACATACACCATAATTTATCAATTTCATTTCATGATTTAAAACATTCTAAACATGAGGTTATAAATGTGAGCTTTTAAGATCAATAACCTATTTTCAAGAAAGATATAATGGTATAGGTTAGTCTTTAAAACAGATGACATTTAAGAGCCAAAATGTTTACGTTCATCTTAAAAGAATATATGTACATAAACTCATATGGATAAACTTTATAGAATGCACATTATTAATTTCATAATGGCATAACAAGATTTATGTGTTTAAGATTTTATCCAATGAATAATTATTTTCTTTTAAAGGAATGTATGCAATAATCTTAACAACCATGAAAGAAAAGTGATTTTGAATAGGCCTTATAAAAGACATTTTATATTATTTTTTGAAGCAAAAATAGAGATTAAAATATCCTTCAATATACTTTGGATTGTATTTTCATTTGAAAGACCATAAACTTGTTTCAAGCTCTTAAAATGTGTTCTTCAAAGCTAAATAAAATTAAGCTTGGATTGAACCATTATGAAGTTTGTTCGGATTATAAAATTGTATAGAAAAGGTAGAATTAATACTTTGCAAAATTCAAGAGATCACTCAATATTAAAATTAAAATCTCGCAAAGATCAAAATTCACGAATCAAACGTTTTAATAGTTTGTCCCAATCATCGAATCAAGATGAATCCATAACATAAATTTAAATTTGCAAGCTGTGTCTTCCTGCAATCCACAATTGCAGGACATGGGATCACAACGCAAGGTTTAAGTTTTATTCACCATCCTGCAACCCGCATTCCACAAATGCGGGATGTAGGATCACAAAATATCGAAATTTTATCCAACCCTTTCTGCAATCTATATCCCGCAAGTTGCGGATACATGCATCAAAAACATTATAATAAATGACTTCCCGCACCTCGCATTCCGCAAGTTGCCGGATGCGGGATGCAGGTTGCAGGATGACCCAATCGCATGCATCAAAACCTTTCTGCATCCCGCATTCCGCACTTTGTGGGACGCGGGTTGCGGGATGAGAAACTCCAAAAAAGTTTAAACTTTGAAATTCTGCATCCTGCAGGATGCGGGTTGCGGAATGAAACAATTTCAAAAAGATAGTCTTCCGCGACTTGTCAAAACACACAATCCACGCATAAATTTGATAATTTGACTAGTTAGAGAACAAAGAAACCACGACAAATATGATAGGGGCCTCAAAATGATTAAAGGAATTCAGAAAAATTACCTTGAATGTAAAATTGGGGTTCCCATGTTTTATTGAAAACATGGAATCTATTGTTCCTACAAAACGAACTCAGTGATGCATCCCTCCAATATGTTTTCAAGACACACTTCGACAACCCTTGACGCTTCGTTATCTACCTCATGCAGCAGCTAGATCACCTATGGGGTCCAGCAAGTGGGATTGCCTCCTTGGAAATTTGTCTTTTGATAGGTCAACTATGCCAACCACTCATATAAGATGATTGGAAATGCAGAGAAGAGGTACTCATGGAGATCAGAATACAGGTACCTTCCCAACCAATATTCAGTCATTAATCCAGGTTTTTTATTCTCTTTTGCTGCATATTCCCAAGCCTTCTGATTGAACCAATCTTGAATCTTCGATCTTTTCAGATTCCACAACATGTCCTCCTTCTCCACACACTATGATCCCCTCAACGGAACCATTTGTTGACACATATACATCAACATGGGTTCACTCTCTGTTGACACCTTTAACTCAATGATCTCCCTGACCACCGGCCCAAACAGGTTTTACCCTATCCAGCATCACCTGTGGAGCAGATGAGGTCTCAACAGAGATGTTCAAAGGAGAACTATGGGTGAAATCATGAAGTTGGGTGTCTATTCCGTGACAAATGCGCTTTCAAAATCATATTCTAGCATCTTTCGGCCGAACTAACAATATTTTTTGGCCGAACTAACAATATTTTTCGGCCGAAATAATTTAACATTTTTCGGCCGAATATGTGTTTTTTCGGCCGAAAGATAAAAGTTGACGCCGTGCCTCGTATTGAACGGCTTGCACAGTTTGCCGGGAAAATACCGTCCGGCTAAGACCGTTGGCCAGATAAGTTTTCGGCCGGATACTTTTTCGGCCGAACATTTATTCGACCGAGGAATTGTTCGGCCGAATAATTGTTCGGCCGAACAATTATTCGGCCGAAAGAATTTTTTATATATACAAACAGAAGATCACTGTGGAACGTTTTTTGACGCCCGCGATTACGATTCATTGGTTTGGCAGGGGCATGTTGATGGGCATGTTGATGATGGTTTGGCAGGGGCATGTTGATCATGGTTTTGAAGGGGCATTTTGATCACGGTGGATGAGGATTTGTGGTGCTGCGTTTGATCGTTTAGGCTCGGGCGGTGGTGGCTGTTCGTTTGGGCTCGGGCGGCTCTGTGGCGGTGCTTTTACGGTCCGCCGTGGTGTTTCTGCGCAGTGGTGGCTGTTCGTTTAATCTCGGGCGGCTCTGCGGCGGTGCTTTTACGGTCTGCTGTGGCTTTTCTGCACTGTGGTGGCTGTTCGTTTAGGGTCGGGCGGCTCCCTGGCGGTGCTTTTACGGTCTGCTGTGGCGTTTCTGCGCTGTGCTGGTTCGGGCGGTTTCCAGGTATTTTTGATCTCTTGTGTGGCAGTCTATTCCTAAAAAGAAATCCGTAGTAAAGGATATCTAGTAATCTTAATTAAATTTTATAGATAAATTCATAATATCTTAGAGCCAAAGAAAATATTTCAGGGTTATTTTTTCCGTCATAATTCCTACTACATGCAGGCTGCCTATAATTTATTTTAGGTCGGGTGCCTATAATTAGTGTTTTTAGTGCTGTCATCCTCGTTTATTTAATTGATTCAATTGCATTCGATGACCAAGTGGACTACTTCGTTTACCCAATTTCTAATTCAAGCTTCAGCTTGCTGCTGTTGCGGCCCAGCTTATCTGCAATTTCGTAATCTCGTGACGTTTTGTTTGGGTGCAAGTTACTAGTTCAATACGGCTCTTTGACTGGGTAAGGTTAATATAAGTGGTTGTCTCGGGTTGGATTGTGTAATGTTCCGGATTTACCTTGCTTGAGTGCTGCCATTCCGTAGGTGGAAATGCCCACTGTTCGGGTGCTCCCCCTATCCCCGCTTGTCTTCTGCAGCGTGTAATGCGCATATTGGTAAAAGTTTTATTGGTTTACCGGGGTGTGAGTCGTGATAGTAGGGTTCATTGTCTTATACGGCTTATAGGGTTATGTATATGAGGTGTTTGATCGGTGCTCTAAGTGTACGCAAGGGTTTATATGTCTCTGTATGAGTTTCTATCTGTCTATGTTGAAAGCAGGCATATCCCTTAGGCATACCTACAGGCTTACCAAACCCACAGGCTTTTACCCACAGGAACCCACTTTTGGTTGTTTCCATGGTTTTAACTCTTTAAAGAAAAATAAATTGTAATGGTGAAATTTTCATATAATAACCCAGAGAAAAATGACACTTACAAATTTACATAAAACGTAAATTGACAGGCATGAAAAACACATGAACTTTATAAATTTTCCCTTTGACAAGTAAAGGGAATTTGAAATTACAGGCCTGCTGGGCAGGCCGATTGACAGTGACACCCTGGTCCGTCACTGAGTCACCTCACGTCCAGACTTTACTGTGACCACCTACTCAATGACCCCAATGGGCTTCCACCCTGTCACTGCCAATTCGTCAATTACAACTGAGGTCCACTGTGACCTGTCACCCGTCCAAATCTTCCAAACTCCCACAGCCCATCGAAAACCCAGGACGGGCAAAATTTTGGGGTTGCCCTTCCATTGTCAATGTACACAGTTCTGCTTCATTTCATTTTCGACGGGCACTCCATGAAACTGAATTTTTTTTGTTGGG